>JAPYYV010004578.1:0-16481 GCA_030522625.1 Copidosoma aretas
TACTGCGGTCCAGGTACTAAGCTTGTAAAACGTCTCGCTAGAGGTGATCGGGGGATAAATCCGCTGGACGCAGCGTGCAAGGAGCACGATATAGCTTATTCTTAGAATCGAGAAAATATTGAGGCAAGAAACTCTGCGGATAAAGTTTTAGCTAAGAAAGCCTGGGGAAGAGTGAAAGCTGGGGATTCTAATATTAGGGAAAAGGTAGCAACTCTAGCGATAACAGGTGCTATGAAGCTTTAAAGTAAATGAGGTATGGGTCTAAAGAGTATAAAAAAGAAACCGTATACTAATTTACATACAGTAATTAGAGCTGGTTCGCGAGAAATGAATACTAAAAGTAAGGATGCGCGCAAAGTTATTGGTTCTGTTTTGAAAGGTGCACGTAGTGCTGTTTAAAAAGCAGGTGGTAAAAAATATGTCACAGTGCCGCGTGTATTACGTCTCCCTGCTAGGATTGGAGGTGCATTACCTTTGATACCCTTATTTGCTGGTTTTAGTGCAACTGGTGCACTAGCAAATCGAGTGGCAGGAATATTAAAAAGTATCAATGCAGCTAAGGCTGCTAAGCAGCAGCTACAAGATAGTCAAAGACATAATAAAACTATGGAGTCTATTGCCCTTGAAAAGGGTCTCAATCTTAAACCATATAAGACTGGGTTGGGTGACTATTTAAAACCATATGCTGGAAAAGGTTTAAAAAAAAAAGCTTGATGATGTAAAACTTCCTGATCGAGCCTTAACTGACATTGATGTACTTAACTATGCTAAAATATCAAAAATTCCTGATTTTCGCGGGGTATTTATGCGAAACAATTTACCCGTAAGTGGAGCGCTATATCGTGAAACTGCGATAGTAGATCTTGATGATAAAGATGGACCTGGAACTTATTGGGTAGCATATCGAAAACTTAGTAATGACGTCATTTACTTTGATAGCTTTGGTAATCTGCAGCCGCCTATAGATTTAATGTTGTACCTTAGCGTCAAGACGTGAAGTGTGCATATACTTGGATGACATATAGGGAGGCTACTTTCGTCTTCACTCACGGCACACCTGTGATCGTCTTGGTTGCACGCTGCTGCTGCTGTGTCCATCTGCATGCTCCTGTACATGGTGCTCTGGTTGTCATCGCCACGCCCGCTCTGTACACGGAGCTGCTGGTCGTCGTCGCCACACACACTAAGGTTGCCGAGCCCCCGCTCGCCCTCAGCTATACCTTCATCTTCGGCTGCCAAAGCGAGCTGAGCAGTGCAAGCCTCCGTCTCATTGACGGCCATCTTTGTGTGCGCTCAAGGCTCACCTGTGGTCGTCGTAGTCACACGCCGCTGCTGCTGTGTCCATCTGCGTGCTCCTCTATGCGGTGCTGTGGTCGTTGTCACCGTGCCCACCCTATGCACGGAGCTACTGATCGTTGTTACCACACACGCCAAGGTTGCCGAGTCCCCGCCCGCCCTCGGCCATACCTTTATTGTTAGCTGCCGAAGTGCATCAAGCCATGCGGGCCTTCAGCTCGTGGACGACCATCTTAGTTTGTTCACTGGTGACCAGCCTGCCTTAGAACGTTGTCATATGGTAACGTCTCACAACAGCATTGCTGCTGGTGCGTGCGCACGTCTTTAAGCAGAGCTGCTGCCTGCTGCAGGCTACCGCCCTTCTTCTCTGGCGGCTGCTTAATAGCTGCGTGTGCCGACGTCGCACGCTGCCGATTGCTGCTGCCGCACGGGCTCTCCAAGCTCCTCGTTCCGGCTCTGCAAGTGGTACCAGACAGCCGATCGTCAGTCACGTTTATTTTATAGTTGCGATTTCGTTGGCGTTCTTACCATAGCACCCACTGCTAAATACTGCTAGATTTTTGCCTTTATAACTTGGTTTGAACTTGACCGACATAAACTTTTAGGGGCTTATTATTATTCGCAAGATGCATACACTAAAACTGTCTAATTGATATTGTAGTGTCGGTATTAGTTATTACGAGAAGCGCTACTACGTGGAGCTCTAACTTTCGTCTGCACGTGCTAATTGCGTTTGTTTGTGCATCCTGATTTGATCTTGCGTCGCTGTTCTTATCCAATTTTTCTGAAACGTCTGACATGGAAAACTTTTACTCGCAGCAGCTAGCGCTTTACACAAAAATAAAAAAGGCCTTTGCTAATTTTAGAAAGTTAGGTGAAGCAAAAATGATTCGGGGTTAGTGCAAGACTTGGAGTAAGGTGGTTAAGGACTTATATCATGAAATTATAATAATTCATAATCAAATGTTTAATCTTAATGAGGACCTTAACAAACATGAATACTTTAGGATAAATTTAATTGATTTATTTAAAGAGATCTGCTGCTTAGTGGCGGGTGACTTGCGCTCTCCATGTTTTGTCAACAGGAGAAAAGGTTTGGGAACGACTCTAGCTTGTTTGAGTCATACAAAGCCTTCAAGGCTAAATAGCTCTTGGTCCCATGCGCGAGGTATCGGATTCGAGCCTAGCAAAGTGTTTTCTTTCCCATCACGGAGTCTTAAAGGCCAACAGTTCTTCTCCTAAGTTGCGAGTCGTCTTCAATGGCTCTGCCAGAAGCAAGGGTGGCATGTCTTTGAACTCCTTACTCCACACTGGCCCGAATCTCCTGTTGACTCTTTTCGAATCGATTCTTAGGTGGCGTTTTTACAGATTTGTTCTTACCACTGACGTGGAAAAGATGTTCTGGCAGATCCCGGTCCTTACAGACGATCAAGCTTTTTAAGCGATCCTCTGAAGACCTGACGCTTCTTCTCCGATCAGAATATACTTTCAAGCTACTTTCACTTATGGTCTTGCGTGTTTCCCGTTCCTTGCGAATCTGGTCTTACGCCAGCTTGCCGCGAAACATTTAACATCGCATCCCAAAGCCATTGAAATCCTACGCGAGGGATTTTACGTAAGTGACTGTTTGTCTAGCGGTCACTTGGTGGAGAAGATCTCAGAAAAATGTAAGAAGCTCGTAGAAATGGGTGGCTAGATTAGTTTCTTCTGCGCAAATGGTCATCTTACTCGCCGCAGACTCTAGCAAGCGTTCCTCTCGATTATTGCGTCGGCCAACCAAAGACCCTGCAGGAAAATCCAGGGGTCATTTCAGTTCTTGGACTGTCATGGGACCCCAAAACTAATAAATTTTCGCTCAGATTTACGGTTGATGAATTCCCCTGACTCTGGACCAAGCGAACCTTGTCCGCCCAAACTGCCTGGTCCTTCGACCCCTTGGGATGATTTTTGCTGTTATTATAAGTTCCCTAAATACTGCTGCAGTCACTATGGCTTCATAAGATTTCGTGGGATTAGCCCCTCTCAGACTTCGTTGTAAAACCTTGTATTAAGAGGTTAAGTAAAGTCCCTCAACTCAAGTAAGTGACGATTCCCCGTTGGAACTTTTATTTTCCGAGTGGCCAAGCGGTTGTGGTTTCATGGCCCAGACATATTACATGAGACTTATCTTTAGTACCCTGGCCTGAAGGTTGAATTTATCGAGCCGTCTCCCTTACTCAACCTCGTAGCAAATTGCTCGGAGAAAATGCCTGTTCCCTTTGTAACCTCGCCTCTTGGTCGTTGCTTACGTTGGCTTTGCTTGGCTTGGGTTACGGCTTACATCATGCGTTTTGCCTTTTGATGCCTTAGTGGACTGAGACAGTAATCTGTACCTACATCTTTACAGTCCAATGATCTAAGATTTGTTGATTGCAAAGCCTTCGGTAGATCTGTTTCCCCATCTTTGACTACCGCTAAGTTGCAATCGGTCTCTCTGTTTTTGATCTTTGATAATCTACAACGTTATTTTGCGCCTGACATTGCAGTCATTAAATGCAATGCCGATCTTTTAATCAGTCAGCAAGAGCACCTTCCTACTTCAAGTCAATTGCGTAAGCTAGCTCCCCTTCTCTTTGACGGATTGTTACGAGTTGTAGGCAGGTTATGTAACGCCTTCCTTGACTAAGACGACAAACATCCATGGATTTTGATTAACAAAGACCCCCTTATCCTGCTGCTCATTGAACACAATCATTTTCTTACTCTTCATGGTGGTACCCAAATGACCTTAAGCGCTGTTTGTCAAAATTACTGGTTACTAAATGGTCGCCAAATCTTAAGTTCCGTGCTGTCTCACTGCTTGACCTGTCGCCGGTATTCTGCACAGCCGCGGACGTAGTTGATGGTTGATCTGCCAAGAGTAACGGTGACTCCCGCACCAGCATTCCAAAAGACTAGCATAGATTATGCCAGGCCACTATCTGTTCGATCGAATAAGCATCGCGGAAGAGGCACCCTCAAGGGTTACGTCGCAGTCTTCATTTGTATGATCACGAGAGCTGTACATTTAGAGATCGTCACGGCCAGTGCTCCGATCTGTATCGTGATCGGGGCACCAACTTTGTGGGGGTTGATCGGGAGCTGAACAAAATGTTAAGGAATCGTCATAAAAGCGTCTCCTTTGCCGATGCACTCTGCACCCTTGGCACACAATGGCACTTTACCCCCCCCCCCCCCAGCCCCCCACTTTGGAGGCTTGTTATAAGCCGCGGTAAAATCGACGAAATTTCACATCAAAAGAGTCATCGGAGACCAAGTCCTCACCTTTGTCGAATATTCCACATAGCTGTGCAGGATCAAATCATGCCTTAACTCAAGGCCCCTGGCGCCCCTAACTGACGATTCTTCAGATTTAAATTTACTTATTCCTTCTCACTTCTTGATATCTGAACTCTCTTATTCGATACCAGAGCTTGATCTTACTTCTGAGAAAATCTTGCCACTGCAACGATAGAAGCTACTGTCCCAAACTGTTCAATGTTTTTGGCGCAGGTGGTCAGCAAAGTATCTCAGCTCCCTCTAAACTCGGGAAAAATGGGTCTCTTTTAAGCGACCTTTATAAGAAGGTGACCTAGTATGAATTAACATCGAGCACACTCCCGCTGGTAAATGGCCCCTTGGGAAAGTTGCAGACGTTTACCAAGACCCAAAGGCCTGGTGCGAGTTGTAAAGGTTAGAACTAAAGATACTCTGCTAACTTGACCTATTCATAAGTTAGTATTACTACGTACCGTTACCAAGATCAAATCAACGGATACACATTAAATATTAAAGCCATTTCTTAATAGGTGCTATTATTGTTTCCGCGGTCCTACCTCACCGCTCCTTTATTTAGTTATAAATGTTTGATTTTCTCGCTTTCTTAAATTAAATGTTATTGCCCTTTTCATTTTTATATTCTTTTCTTGTAATGTACTTGAAACAATAACTGTCACAATAATTTTGTTTTTTATTGCAAATGGAAAGTGCCCCACGGTTCTTCTTTTTTTTGGAAGTTTACAATTGCCTTTGCTGATATTCTCACTGAGCTTGTTTTTACACTTATTTTAGGACCTAATTACCATATTTTTTTGATTTCCATTCATATCACTTTCTGTTTATCAACTCGGGGAGCATGTGTGACATCAAACATTCGATGACATCTGTGTACGTGTGTATATGTAGGAAGCGATTCGTGCCTAGTACTTCACGCGCGCAGTGTAAAGAGAAGCGCATGCGCCGCGCTAGAGAAAGTGTAGGACTGAGCCCCGTGCTCTGCATTGTGCCGCGCCGTGTCCAGTCTGTCCACGATAACTGCGGGAGCCAGTCGTCTGGCGTTGCACCTCTCCGCTCTCCTCTGCGTGGAGCGAATGTATACGCGAGTGGAAATAAAGATGTTCCACACAAAAACGTCGCTTTAGCTTAGTTCACCTGCGTCCACGATGTCTCCTCTGAATCACCCTAAATCGTCCATCCGATCTGGCGCAACCACAGTGCAGATACACTGCCCCTCGCGCCCAATCCTGCACCCATAGTCACAAACCTGAAGTTCTTGCACAAAATTTTTTCCTTTTTTATGAGGATACATCGACGGGTGCTACGAAGAGAATTTCACCTTAGGGGTACAACAAAAACAATAACATCTTAAAGTATTCGACGAAGACTATTATAACGTACTATCTCCAACAAACAGAAGCACGGTACTCTGCGGCCAACGATGAAAAATACAGAACTTTGTGATCTAACGGAATAATACACAGCACTTTGAGGTTGAACGGTAAAAAACTGTAAAAAACTATACGGTTTAGCGTAAAATACATACCTCTCTGCGCTGTTGTTTTTTTTTTTGTTTAACCGTTGAGTCCGGTGTTATTATCTTTTTGGATTGAAAAATGCTGTATTTTTCTTCGTTGGACTGCGGAGCACTGTGTTTTTCTTTGTTGGAGATGATGCGTCGTGTTTTTCTTTGTCAAAGATAGTGCGGTGTGATTATTTTTGTTGGACCGCAAAAAGCTGTGATTCTCTTCGTAGAAGGCGTCGATATAAAATTAAAAAAAATTTTTTTAAGTGTGTAGCTAAAAAAAGAGAATTTTGTCGACGTGCTATTTTAAATTCGAATGAGATTTCCTTACATACAAAGATATATTAAATGTAGTGTTGTTAAAAAAAATGGTATCTTACTAGTAGCTAGCTAGTAGTTAAAATAATAATCAAGCAAGCTAGTTGGCTAGATGGCACTTAGGTTTTTCTATACATTTTTTTTATAACAGGGTAGCAGTAGTACTAATGTAGCAGCGTTTGCGTACATCTATACATGTTGCACATCCGAGGCTACGCACGCGGATACTTGAATATGCTGCCACCCGCACAGCAGAGCAGACTCAACATTAGGCTTTCTCCAATGCCCCTATTTTATCATGTTCGCAGTTTTTTTTCTGCTTCACTGCCTACTCCGTACCCACTGGGAAGTCCTCTACTCGCTTAGCGTGTATTATGCAACTAGTATTTTCTACCCTAAACAGTTGCTTCTAAAAACATAAAATCTGCGCCCCGCGATGAAATGTTTTCCATTCTTCTCCTTATTAGCAGAATGGTTCTTCAAGAACAACGTTTTAACAATTTTTCTAAACTCGTGGGCATTTCACACTTTTAAAACGAGACTTGTCCTCATCATGATAAAAAAGTTTTTACTCTAACAGTTTTAGATTTTTTAAAGCTACTGTAAGTTAGTAGGCTGATATCCGTGCGATGCGCGAATTCCTAATCCTATTTCTTGACTGAAAAAGTTACGTTTGCAAGGCAAATTTTCAGTACCATCATGTCATGAGTTTCAGATGATGTACTATCCTTCTCATAAATATAGCACTAAACTATGACCAAACATTTCGCAAAATACAATTTTGCTCATCCTATCTTAAGAAGAAGAATATCGCGTGACTTAAGCTTCAAATTTGTTGTGTGATTGGTTAAGACGGATCATACAGTTTTTAGAGCGGGAAAATTAAAAAAAAAAATACAAGAATGTTGATTGAAAAAAAAAGTAAGCTTAATACAAAAATAAATATAACTTCTATTATTAATTTCCAGGAATTATTACCGACAAAGCTGACAAAAAAACGATTTACAATATTTAATACAGAGAACGCGGCTTCTATACTCGATTTTTCGAAATGAATTTTTTTAACGTGAGTGTGTGCTTAAATAGATCGCAGCCACACATGCATACGCATTTACTACATACCAAGCCAGTTTAACCTTCTGTTAAAATTGATACTTGGCACCTCCATTAATAAAAGGCGCGAACTGTAGGAAAAGAAAAATTTGGAAGATAAGAGAAAAAGGATGGGATTCGTTTCGTCCTCAAGTGGACGTTGAGACTCATCAGTGTAGCACACTAGCAATCTAGCTACTTACGAACACGTCTCACACTTGCACTAATACGCGTATGTAACCGCAATGGCGAAATTAATATAGCGAATGACAATTGACATTTTATTTTAATTGTATGCCAAAATTCGTTTTAATTTAAAGAAACACCTGTACTATAACTAGAAGTGTGCTCTTAATTATAAGAGGTTCTAAGTATAAATTTTACCTGAGGGTTAAACTTGATTGGTATCGAGTCGATGCGTATGCATGTGTAGGCGCAATCGATTTGCGTACACACACGCCTTAAAATGATTCTGTTCGAAAAATCGAGTATAGAAGCCGTGTTTTATGTAATAAATATTGAATAATCGATCAAGTTGTGTTTTAAGAGTTAAATTAAATTTATATAATTTACATTATTATCTTTGCATGCCTGTCAACAAATATGGCGCGATGCCATCAAAAATTGGAAAGTTCTAACATGGCCAATAAAACAAGTAAGTTCATGATAAGATAAGAAAAAAATTTCTTTCTAGAAATTTTGGATAGCGAGAAACAAAAACAGCAAGTAAAATACAAGTTTAATGTGAATCTACAATATATTTATACATCTATTAAGACGTTCACAGTAAAGCAGAATTTATTTTAAGAACACATTACAGTAAGCGTTTCAATTCATCCCGTTATACTCTTGGATACATAAGGGTGGTATGTATATTTTTCTAACAAATTACTCTTGACAAGTACTTACCGATTTCTAAATTTTTCTCTCCGAAATGTTGCTGAACAATGGCTTTGCCATACGTAGGGCTGTCTGGAATGTTTTCTAAGATTTTGAGATACACCTACTTCTACCATTAAATCAATTGGATGACTTTTTGACCTGGTTGGACTCAATTTTCTGTCTGTCTCAAATACGGTATCTTCAAATTGTCTGAATTCTCTGGGTGCTTCCTGATAAGACGTATTTAATGTTGTTATAAATACTTGCTTATCATAAGTAGTAGACCTAGTGTAATAAATTACACAATTATTAGAAACATTTTTTGTAACATATCTTGTATAATGTTCCTATGACTATTATCAACGTCAATGTTATAAAGTTAAAGATTATAATAATCATGATTTAACATCGACGATTGGGTTATTCAGATAAATTTTTGGGGCATTCTGTATACTTGTAAACAATTTTTTTTAACTATAAAAAAAGATACATTGTCAGTAAGCAGCTGTAATTTCAACTTATTTTCCCGCACTATGGCTGTCAGTAATGGTTACAACATCAGACGTATATTTCCGTCTCAGAATTTTTGAATACTGTTATCAGACCAAAAAATATATGAAATCGATAGATAGTAAATTGAAATGTTTTCAGGTAAATCGCAAAGAATACCATTTAAATTTCATAACATAATATGTATGTTACAGCATTTTGAGGAGAGATTAAGAGCTTTATACGAGCAGGTCAATAACATATTATTTTTTACCCATTTATTAGGAATAGATATTTTAAAGGAAGTCATGAACAGGAGATTATCATTATATTTCGTACATGCAATGTTAGTACTAAGAGTTATTTCTATACTAATATTGTAGCAAAATAAAATGTTGGCATTAGATTATACTTCAAATTTTTTTTAGAGTAAATAATTGACATATTTTTATTGTACTTATTTTTAATATTGTTCCTTGTTGAACTAATGAAAATGTTTTTAATTTATTAGGTTAATATGACAATGTCATTAACCATTTTACCAATGTAATGTGAGTACGTTGAAACTAGAGCCAGTACGATGTATATATAGTGGTATCTCAGATATTTACATATTAAGGTGTCCCTTCTTCCTTAAATTTTATTCCGAAAGAGGAACTTCTATGGGCGCGTACCCTTATTTTATAAGACTTTATAGGCAAGTAAGACTGATGCGACAAAAACAGTTTCTATCTGGTTCCTGGCAGGCAGGAAATTGGGGACTGAGAGAGAGGGAGTGAGAGTAGCATACATGCGCTATGAAAGAGATGGCTGGGAATCGCTGTTGAGTTAACTTGCGGTGGGCTTAAGAGTGGGGGGGGGGGCTACGCTACAATGGTAGAACGGCAGTGAGAGGGAGAGAGTGAAAGAATAAGAGTAATTTTGAATTTATTCTAATTCATGCGATAAACAAGAGGCTCATGGCCATACAACGCTAAGGTTAGCAATATAAAATCTAAACGTAGCTGAGCTTACAGATAAGCAGCAGTTTGACAATTAGCGGAAGCAGCAATTTTTCAAAGATATAATTTAATAGTATCATATTTAATGTTAAAAAAAAATATTTGTTTATTTATTTATTTATTTGTTTATTTAGAAACAGAGTATACACAAAAACATACAGCGCAATAGAAATATACATCTTTTCTTGCAACCCTACAGAGGTATATGCAAATACCTGTTTGTAGGCTAGATACCCCTTAATATAATTACAATGCTAAAAATCTTATAAGCAAATTACTATAAAATAGCGGGCCAGCTAAGCTATTGTCGAAGAAATAAAATAGCATATTACTATTTGGATGATTTACGGAAATTGCATGTAATATAATTATTGATCACATGATAGTTCAAGATAAACTTGATATATTTTATAAAAGCATGCTTGTGTTTGTCCATTTTTTTATTTTATCTAAATTTTACATCTTTGTAATATCTTATCTTTTCAAATGATTTGGTAATTAATAAATAATTTTACAGCACATTTGTAACTGTCCTTATAACTAACGGTTTTTATATCTTTTGGTGATTATATTATTTCTTTTTCCAGTTCTACTATTAGACGTAATAAATTGTTTTTGAAATTAACTGTAATAAAATCAACTAGATTTAAGCTTAAATAGTTTTTTTACAGATAATGATTCGTCTATTATGCAAACATTTTTATTTACAACTTTTAATGTCTGATTTGTACTTTCTGTGGAATATTAATATTAGAGGTATATGCACTACTCCATGCCCATAGCTTATGACGCTTTAAAAAAAAGCATAATATAGTATTTTTAGCCTATCGCAATCGAGTACTAAGAGATTTTATGAAAAGCAAATACTAAATACTTAGTTTTTTAATAATATTATTAATCTGTTTATCCCATTTAAAGTTATAATTTAAGATTAACACTAAACACTTGCAATATTCAACCCTTTTTTACAATGTGAAACATCAATATTTAATCTCTTTGGTACGCTATCGAAGTAGCTTCCAAAAGTCATAAGTACGGTTTTATTTATATTAAGTGACAGTTTGTTCATAGCCAGCAAATCAGCAGTCTCAGCGAGATAATTATTTTTATTACTTTCATCTTTATTCCAAGAACCACCAACAGATATAACTACAGTATCATGGACGTTATATTATAGACGTTAAGGATGTTTAATGGTCCGGTTAAAATTACAGAGAACTTACAGAAATTCGGGAAAATGATTCTTTGATGCAAAATACGTTTTTTAAATTTTTTTAGAGCATGTTGCGACGTTTTTTGAAAAAAATCAAAGTTTAAAAGTTGCACTGAATCAAATAGAAGATCGTGAAGATCGTTGAAAACAGTTCTTCAGACATATAAAAAATGTAAAGAACTATATACAAAAAATATCAATACGTAGCTTAAAACCTAAGGAACATTTTTCTTTAAAAAAAAATCGGGTGTTGCAACGCATTTAAAAAGAAATACATGATTAAAGATGATAATTGTAGGCTTTTGCCATTTAGCTGAAAGTAAGGAGCCAGAGTTGGAAACGCTGCATTTTATATATAGGTATACACTGTATGTCTCAATCGAGATTCAACCTAAACTTAGAGAAATGTTTATTTCGGCGTAGCCAATATTCCAGTAGTATACATATATACATGTCTGTCCCCCTACCCGTTCCCCCCACAAAATGACACCATCGAACATCCCTAAATGATCATTCACATATATTATAAACAATAACGGACCTAACACTGTCCCTTCTGGTAATCCAACGTTTATGGTTTCATATCCCCTCGATCCTGTTCCATTCTTACAGACTAAAATATATTGTCAAGAGAGCTTTTGAATAAATTAAACGCAGTAACTCTAATACAATAGTCATACAGCTTTTGTAATAATATTGGAGGACTTGCAGTATAGAAGGCTTCCGCCAAATCGAAAAAACCTATCGCAATTAGCCTACATTTATCTAAATCATCATATACTATTTGAGTTCTATAATTTGGACCATTCATAGTTTCTTTTTCTTTAGTAAACGCCAATTAATTTTGAACTATAATATTATTGTAAGATAAGAAATTTGTTAATTTGTTATGTATTATCTTTGAAATATTTTTGCGATACTAGATATAAGAGACATAGGACAATGGTTTAACATTTCTTTTTAAGACTTGTAAAAAGAGGTACATCATCAGCAATTTCTAGTCAAGCAGGCCATAACGAGTTAATAATACACAGGGTTAAAATGTGCGAGAATACATCGCTAATATGCACAAATAATATCTTAAGAATCTATGTATTTATTCAGTTAATAGCACCATTTTTATTTTATAACTATTGAATGATTTTTTGGATTTGAAAAATGTTTGTAGGCATCAAATAAATTAAGCTTTTATTTCTATTTGGTATTTTTATACTGTAAGTTACTGGTCTAACTATATTCTTACCCAAGTTTACACCTATTTTACAAAAATATTCATTATAACTATTAGCTTTTTCGACCTGTTTACTTAATTATTATCATTATCATAAATATCATTCATATTGATTTTTTTCGTTCTCATCTTTCTCACTCAATTTGGTATTTATAATGTTTTAAAGTTTCCTAGTATATTTTTCGATTTGTATCAATATTTTTCTTATAATATTAAATTTTGACTTCTTCTATGACTTTATTTAGCATCTGAACAGGATTCCTATATTCTGCCTTTGGTTGATAATTTATAGTATAATTTTGTATTCTTTTATTCAAAATTTCTTTCTGGTTGCAAGATTTTATCAATGAATACGTAATAGAGCTTTTTATAGGGACATTACAGTTTTTATCATTTTATAGGTTGTTATTTTAATTTTTTTCTATACTATTTTTTATCATGTCAATACGTTTTTTTAAGCGTTCTTTGGTTCATGTATAGATTGTGTGCTTATCCAACCAAGTTATCTGCTTTTATTTGAACATTATCGTGATTAAATTAATATTCAGGTCCATCTTCATTTTACTATTGACAATTATTTATCTCAATAAGCAGAGGATAGTTATGCAGGGGATGGTTATGCTAATTTTAGAGTAATGGCATTAAAGTTGTTATTTTTAATAAAAATATCATTAATACATGAACCACTTTCGCTGACATAACTTGGCCTAGTTATATATATGAAACCTAGACAGTATCCGTTTTCCGTTAGAATTAAAAAATATCTTCACTAATCATATTGAACTACTATATTTATGTTGAAATCTCCAATAATTAAATAATTTATAATATGTTTTATGTCTTGTAATAATTTCTTTACACTCAAATTTAATTTATCGTAAACAAAGTCGTGGAGTCAATATCTTAAAGTTATATCTATATTGTTATCATTATTCAGCATGATTCGAGTATGTAACATTTTTAGTTTGTCTATTTCAATTATTTCAGTGTTTTCGATAACCTTCTTCTAAATATATACAATTAATCTATTAGCTTTATTACTTTCTTTAAAATTGTGATATGCATTAAATTCTTGAATACATATTGTTTGTAATGTTCAAGAATTTATGATTTGGCACAAACAATCATAACCGGTTTGATCCTAGATTTTAAATTTTTTATCATTGGCATTTAAACTTCGTACGTTGAGGTATAAAATTGTTTCTTTGTTGATTATATCCCTATTATAAGACTGAACGTCATAGTAAGCAACTTCGGTTTGACTATATCATTAAGCAGGTCATCAAGAATTCTTGGATTTTGCTTAATTATTCCAAAAAAGCGCGTTCATTCGTAAATATCAGTGCAATCTGTTAATTATTTAGTTTCTGTTGAAATGTCGCACTTCCTATCTAGTCCATATTGGTATTGCATGTAGGATTGGATAATCAGTTGTATTAATTAATTTTTTTATTTGGTTTTGTAGTATTACTAACTTTGTAGAATCATTTGTTAGATGATCAACATCGTAAGCCGCATTATAATTTATATTACTGTAATTACAGTCCATGCACTCAAGAGACTTACTTTTGCATTCAGTAAGTTCATGTTTTTTAGAACGATTAAGACATAATTTTTTATTATTGCACTTAATCTCTTTGTGATAAAATCTTCCACAATTATAGCATAATTTAACATTGACCATATCAAAAGTTTCACAACTTTAATATCCAACAAGTACATTGTTATTATGTTCTCCTACCTGTTTGTATTCTTCTAGACTCTCTTCCATTATCGCTGTAGTCGAATTTTTCTCTTTGATTTTATGTGTACGCAGTACTTTTTCTTTCCCTTTATGTTTACTGAAATGTATTATTAATATCTTTTCCGATTTTCTTCTTATACATAACAGCTGTATTGACTATCCCAACTAATTTTATTTTTGGATTGTTTAGTTGCTCAGTTTTAAGTTCATATCCTCCTTGTAGTGAGTTTTTTAATATTCTTCATGATTCATTTACACTATCACTTTTCATGCAGTTTATTATTAATTCATTATTTTTAATGTACACATTGTTTGCTTGTATACGTTTAGTGCTAGATAGTATTTGTGCTACATCATTCTTTATATTTACATTATTTATTCCATTATTATAGGTTTTCATTATTATTTTAGGTATTCTTGTTTCATATAAGATATTGTTTTACTTATCAGATCAGCATATAACGTTTTCCTAATATTTTTTACACTTTGATTTTGTATTTTACTCATCTTCACTTGATTTTGTTACTCAATTTAAATTATAGCTTTTACAATAGCATTTCACTTATTTGTCTCTTTATTCAGTTGTTCAAGTAGTACATTCTCTGTCTTAGATAGTTCATATTCAACATCAGAATCGACTAGAGTTGTATCTTATGCTTCTTATGACTTCTTTTCTACTTCAGGTGGTAAATCTTGTCTTAAATATTTGATTTGTTTTATTTTTAATTTGGCAATTATTGACCTTGCTGTTATAGTAAGCGCACCCTATCTACATTTTTGTTTAAAGTTAGATCAATATCTGTAGGTTCTAGGCAGATTATTAGCACTTAACCAACATATCTATTTCCACAGAATTTACTAAAATCACTATAATGATAAACATTTTCCTATACAATGCAAGTCACTGCTGCACACTTGATTGTTAGGTAACGCATGGAATATTAATCAGGATGTTTTTCCTCGTCAGGTGCCATCACCTTATGCGATTGTACGTAAGGATTCAGATGAATTTGTATGCTTGCTATTATCTTATTTTAATTATAAAACAATGCTCTCGTTATAACGAATCTGTTTCTCACCAGATAACTCTGCACTATTACATGCATTATATTTTTTTGTCAAGTATTGAGGACAAAGCTTATTATTAGTATCAAGGGCTTCTTAGAACATATTGCATTGTAATCTAAAATTATTCATGTCATATTACTATAATAAAAGGATATTTAAAGAGCATACTTATTTTGACAATCCTGTAAGCCTGTATTTCTTATCTTACCTTTAAATTTTAAAAGTGTTTTATAATATAGTGGCCTCTAACCTATTGCCTGCGTGCTTATTTGCTCATCGTTCTTATTTGCAAGTAAAACTATAAGACCTGTATCTCAAGACCTATAAAAAAATGAGAAGCCATCTACACTGTGGCCCAAGCCCTCTTCTACATCTCCTCTTTTCTACACTTCCTCCGACTCCTATGCTTACCGCTTCGTCTGTCTCTCTCCCTTTCGCAGTGCGCACCGTACGCTCCCTTCCTTTCACGCTGCTATACTTATATATATATGTTACGTGTAAAGTCCGAAACTGTGCACTTCGGAAAATGCTCAGAAATTTTTGTACAAAGTGCGAAATGTACGGAGTGTTCATTCGGTTCATACGGAGCGGTCATTCGGACTTTGTACAAGAAAATTTTGTACAACCTGCGGTTTGAATAACGTGGTTATTCAAAGTACAGTAAGAGCTGAGAATCGATAAAAGTAGAGGTTCTAACGTTTTGTTTTCTTTTAAAATTGCGAATTTTCTCATTGATGGTTATGAGGATTCAAGTTTGTGATGACTCACGACTTGTGATTTGTACTCATATTATACATATTTTCTTTCTTAAAATTTATTTCTAAGTATACCTTTATAACATTGCTCTGCTAGTAGAATTTAACTTTAACTTTTAGTGCTGATCGAACATGCAACTGCTCATTTCTTCGTACGTAGCGACAATAGTGTATTTGCGAATTAAAACCAACTTGTGTACGCCTATAGCATCTTTGACAATGAGTTTAGAAAACAAAGAACTCGCAAGTATTGATAAAGACTTTTTTGAATTTAAATTAGGTAAGATTGATATCAAAAGCAATGGAAATTGAATTAAGAATGAGGCAGAGTATAATGCTATTGTGAGTGAAGTGATGGAAGCAAAAAAAAAAACAATAAGAGCGTGGATGATAGACAATCATTCAAGTAAATGGAGTGAAGCATTACGTTTCTGTCAATTCCAAAAAAAAACGGCTTACGTTCACCGATTAAAGAATCTCCGTTTGAAGCTCTTTTTGGTAGAAAAGCCAAATTAGGCTTATCAAGCAGCTCTTTACCTGACTCTGTAGTTCAATCAATATCGACAGAAGAAG
>JAPYYV010004579.1:0-16480 GCA_030522625.1 Copidosoma aretas
TATTAATTCATATACATGAACTTATAATTAAGTTGTATGTGTGTGTGTGTGTGTGTTGTGGATAGGTTATGAGGTGATGGGGGGGAGCTGAGGGGGAGGCGATAGTGAGGTGGAGGGGTAGCCGTGGGGAGCCGGGGGGAGCTGTGGGTGAGCGAAGGGTAGCTAACCCAAGAAAAGATGGTTTAAAAATTACGTGAAAATGAACGAATAACTACGTGATTTGAGGAGAAGCTGTGGGGAGCCAGGGGGGAGCTTAGGGGGAGCAGGGGGGGGGGCTGGGACTAACTTTTATTCATACAACTATATAATATAGGAAGATATACATACAGAGAGGCCCCTTTTTAATCCTACATTCTTAGTTGTGATCGTTATCGTCCCAGAAGTTTCGGTTTCAGACCACATTTAATTACGCGTTTATTAGTACAAGCGCCACCTTCTTGCCAATTGCAGACCTACTGCTTTACTAATTACTGACCTCCAGCTGGTTGCCATGCAGGTGTTATATCTATCAATGCTGTACTTTATGGAAGCCCATGATACTGAGAAAGCGTTCTAAACGAAACAAGCAGTTTTGTAACTAGTTTTATTTAAAAACTCATTTTGTAAAATTGAAATTGCTTCATTTTCCGAATTCTATTAAAGATGTATTATGAGCAGTAATAACCCGAGCAGAAATTGTAAGTCAGCGGACGGTAGGGCCTACTTAGGCTACGTCTCTAGCCTACAGTGGGCCTACGTTGGCAGGGTCAGGGGGCGTTTGGTAGGGCCTACGTAGGCTTCCTCCAGTGACGTAACCTAATCACCAAAACTTTGTTATACATATTTAGCTACATGAACATATAGGAATTCAATTATATAAGGATTTAAAAAAGTTCTACTTTATCTTGAACGAACTATATTTTACTTCTTTATAGAAATTTTAAATCACAGCAATGTTAATCACATGTACTTACAAAGACAAAAATATAAGATAATTTAAATCAAGCTTTTAAATCAATATAACATAAGGAACACATTTTATGACTTATTTATGTTGTGATTCGTTACAACCGCATTTTTATTTTCCTTGTATTAAGTAGACCTTCCTCTTTCCGAGTCCTTAGAATTTCTAAAAATGCAGCCAAGAGCTGTTAACATCATTTTTTTATCCAGTTTTTATACTTGGGTAGAAAAGAATTATTGTAGCAATGCATAAAAGTATCTAAAAACACACAAAATTATAAAAACAAATTCAGCTAATATCAATTACGTTTATATTTACCTCAGAGCATAGAGTATAGTTCAGTTTCCTTAAAAACCAACTTTCCTGACATGGCTCGTTGAGGGGTGTAGAGTTAAAGGACTTCTTTTCACAAAAGTTTTTTGATAATGCGAGAAAGATTAAAAAGCACTTAAATACCGACATTAATCGTCAAGTCAATATATTTCACCTAAATGAAATAAAATAGAACTTTTTATGATTGTGTAAGTCAATTGAAATAAAATAATAATACTGATAGACTTACTAAGTCCTCTTTCAAATTATTCTTACGAGTCGGAAATTCATAATTCTCCTGTTTTAAAATAAATCTATTATAAGTTACAATAGATTCTCCTTCGCTGACTGGTAGTTTTTGTTTGACAGAGAGCTTGATATTTTCTGTATCATCTTTTATTTCCTGCAGTTTTAATATAAGCTTTCTATCAAAACACAATTTTAACTCTGTAAATTATAAAAATTGTAAAAGTATAACTATTTCGAACAATTAACTAATAAATAACAGCTTATACCATTCAATTTTTTGTTCTATAACAGAAAGTCCACTGTAATTGTGTTATCAGTCTGTATGCCAGCATCTTTAAAAGCTATTCCAGTATTTGTGCGTACTTCAGAGTTCACTATGGCTTAATATGTCAAGACAAAAAATATTCTTTTTTAAATTTTATTTAATTAAATTTGTACAATACACTTGCAATGTTTTAGACATACCTTTTGATAGTGGTTGTTATAATTTAGGGATTGATATCATTTCTTTGAATGTCCTTATTTTATTAGTTACACAACTTCATTTCAATGCATTTCTTTGAAAACTTATTTTTTCTCTGAACGTGATGAAGCGATTGATTGACCCCAATTTCTTGGAATCAATCTCCCCATTTAAAATGAATAATGCTGTTCATTATCGAATGAGTGTGGAGGAGCCATATATTTAACATAAAATATTCCTGCATTGTCTTTACTTATGAATGGTTCAGGAACAATGATGGGTTCCATAAAAGATAGACATTCATACATTTTAATAATATAAATCTTTTTGCTTGATCCCATCTGCAAGACAATGTTTCCTCAGGATTGTATTATCGCGTAATATGACAATAAAGTTTTCGTTTAATCTTACCTTTATAACTTGTGCAGCATTTCTCTAATAATGATATTGAAAATAACTTAGTAGGCACCCTGGATACATTCCATTCTCATATATATATAAGTATGTAAATTTAACCTTAAAATATCACTCACTATTTATTGAAATTTGACCTCGAAGTTTACAATGTGTACGTAGTATCATTTGTAAGTCAACTCTAAAGTTTTTGTGAATAATAAATAATAAATACAAATCAACTGCTCACATTGCGTGTACTTTCTATGTATACATAAACAAATAGACTCAGCTGATGACAGATGAACTTCCCTTGACTTGATAGCAGACAGCTGAATGACAGTGTGCTCACACTGTTGCATATAATAAATTTTATAATTCAAGTATAGTTTTTAAAAAGTTTTTAGCACAATTGTATGAAGCACTTAAGGTGAACGGAAAAATTATATTTATTTTTTAGTGCAACAAAGGTATGACGTACAGTACTGGAATATCATTGGGTGATTCAAAAATTAAAAAAAAAATCATTTTACACTGAATATCTTCAAGTTTTATTTCAATGTAGGTATTAGATTCTTTTTTATCAACCAAGTAAGTATGTCAAAATTATGAACTAGTTGGATAACTATATACTATAGCTCTAAAATATGTAACTGCTTTTCGATCACTTTTACATTTTTAAAATCATTATCGTGCAGTACTATTTTTTTAATTTTTACAATTTTTAAGTCTTGTGTCATAACTACATTATTTGGCTCTTTCACACTAAGTTTGTATCCTTTGAAAGATAATTTTTTTAAGTAAACGACACCATCACTTTTGGGATTTTTATAAGTTTCATTATTAGAAATGCTCTTGTTTTTGAAATAATTACTAGAAAATGTTTCCTCAAGTCTATGACATAGTTGAGTGAGAGGCTTATAGCCACTGCTCAAATAATCTTTTATAGTCCCCAATGCACTTTCAAATTCAAAAGCAGTAATATTGCTTAAGCATCGAGAACGTGAACAAGGTTGTGGACATTTAAAATAAGCGACTCTTTGCCATAGAATTTTTCAAAGGTATTGACAAATGTTTGTATGTACAAGTCAGCATGATCTACATATTTATCAACAAGTGTTTAGCTACAAACATTCTGAACGCCACGTGGTAAAGCAAAAAGTGATTATAGATATCATCAAGCATAAGATTTTTTAAAACAAATATTGAGCTGTAAAGATGAATGAATCGATACTTGTTGGCTTTCCACTTTTAAAGATCTCCTAAAGATCTTATAGAACGTTGGAATTCTGATGGAATTTGGTACAATAAGTTGACTTGTCTTTGAGATATTCTCATTAAAATGTCCCTTGAAAATTTGCAATTTTTGGAAGACATCCAAATACCACTCAATAACTTTGTTGTTACCCCAAGACACATAAGGTGCATAAAGTCCAAAACAAAATGATTAATCATATCGATTTGGTCAATCTCAATGAAGAGTGACACAATACTTAAATAATGCTCTGGATTTTCTTACATCTTGAATGAAACATCATCTCTCTTCTGACAATCTGTTGGTTCAAATACCATGTGTTTTTCAAAAAATTCACCTCTTACTTTGCATCTCTTACAAGATGAGTATCCAGTATGACCCTTGATACACTTAACGAATGACCTGACAGGTCTGTCGCCAATACCACAATGAATCATGATTTTATAATGATTTCCAGCAATAACTAGTCCAGTGTTCAACAAATGTTTAAGTTCCTAAATAGAATCCTGCAAAATTTTTTCAATAAATTTGGGTTTACCATGACCGCAATATACAGCTATAACAAATGGCTTATGTGCACTATCCTCTTTGACATAAATTTTACCCAGAACGGGTCAAAACTCAGTCATACTGGAATTGAAAATGAATAAGCCATCCATGTAAAACTGCAAATAAATATTTCCGTTTGAGTGCTTATTTAGCTGAATAAATTTTTTCAATTGATCAGCAATTCCAAGATAAAGAAACTCAGAAGTATCATTTTGATCATCGGAGTTGAATTTTTTTATTTTATTTTGTCAATCATAAGTAATTTTTAATAAGGTCTTTGCTGTGAGAGGAAGTTCTGGGTGAAATTTTTTCAACCGTTTTAACAATGAATCAATTTTTAAATGTTAAACCTTATTTTCCACATTCTATTCCCGTAGTTTATCTAACAAAGTAAGTAAATGTGGACTTGATTCATTTTTTGGAACATCAGGTGGGACTATGTCACTTTTCGGCTGCTCACATCAACCGTCTCTAATACCGAAGAGTATATCGGGCGGAGAATCTGACGCGTTTTAATGTTTGTGTTTTTGGTGCCTGCAAGAGAAAAAAGAGCTGCTCGCCGGAGACCGAGTTTAGGACAACGACAACGACGACAACGAGTGCCCTGACCGAGGACAAAGAGCGAGCCAGCACCCAAGGATAGCCCAGAATAGAGGAACATAGGGATATAACTATATAGGAGTAGGTATAGTAGGAAAGGAGATAGAGTTAGCAGAGGAAATATTAGTAGGCTAATTTACATATAGACATAGATAAAAGGGAGCGGGAGTTAATGATTGGCAGAAGAGAAAAGGGCGTATAAATTAATCTGGGAGAGCTACGCGCGTTGATTGGATGGTAGCAACCGCAAAAGCGAAGAGGCCGCCGCCGAGTGAGGAAGAGGGAATTTTCCGAGCTGTGCGTCGTGGCTGCACTACTTGACGTGAGTCAGTCCATTGAGACGCGTCTGCCGACACACTCAACGCTACATCCTACTCCACTGACGAGACGAACGACCGGCCGCGCTGCCTGCCGACGAGCCCAGCCGCCTGCCCCGCTGTTGATGCTTGTCACAACAAGTCACGCCCTTAAAACCTCTGTGGTGTATCGACGGAAAAACCGCAGGGTATACAAAGCTCTGTTGGCTTTTTTTGTAATGAGATCAAAATTGGATTTCCAAGTAAGTCCTGAATTCAGTACCACGCCTAGGCTCGTTATTTCCTCCGAGAAAGGCACCACTACCCCATTCCCGAGCTCAACAACCGACGGACCCCGATCCCTAAGCGTTCTGAGCGTCGCTCTCGATGCAAACACAATAGCTTTGGTCTTATCAGTGTTGAGCCGGAGAGAGGCACCCGATGCCTAGCCAAACACAGTGCACGCGGCCTGCCCCATCACCGTCAAGCCTTCATCAAAGTCCTCAACTGATACATGCATGTACACCTGGAGATCATCCACATGCGGAATGTGCCTCAACCCCACGGAATCGAGGACGTCACGCAGGTCAGTTATGTACAAGCAGAATAGGAGGGGACCGAGGACCGAGCCCTGTGGGATACCCATATTTGTACGTATCCAAGACGATGATCCATGAGATCTCGTCCTAACTTGTTGGAAACGATTCATAATGTATGAGTGCACCACCTGAGCACAGACCGCGAGAATCCCATCGACCCCAGCCGCTCAAGAAGTCAGGAGAGCGAAATAGTATGAATGCTTTCGAGTAGTCAAACTGCAATAATAAAGTCACCTGCTATTTGTCGAAACCGAGCCTGACGTCCTCGATTAGCCTCAGAAGGGCAGTCTGGGTGGAGCTATGCGGCCTGAAGCCCGTCTGAAGAGGATCCAAAATACCCTTACGGGCAACGTAATCGACAATTTGATTATACACAAGCCTCTCCAGAACCTTAGAAAGAGAGCACAGCAGCGATATTGGTCTAATGTTCGAAGATGTTTTCGGTGCCACGCACTTCCTCAACGGCGCGGCACCACGATCGCCCTTCTCCAGAGCGCCGGAAAAAACCCCACCGCCAGAGACGCATTAAACAGCCTAACCAGCTTGTGGCCAATGATGGGGAGGGCCTTTACAAGCACACCGTGCGGGACCTCATCCTCATCCAGTGCCTGTGACGTGAAATGGGCAAGGACCAGAACAACATTTCTCAAACTCACTCTCTCGAAAGCAAAGCCACCCTCAGACGCAGACTCGACGATAGCCAACCCTCGATTTGGATCCTTGTCCGCTGAAAGAGATACCGCCGCAAAGTGAGTGTTGAGCTCGTCCGGAGCAAAGCCATTTAAAGTATCCCCAGCCCCACGTAGCAACCCGAGATTGCGTAGCTCGCCCCACACGGCGTTAGTGCCCGATACTGCACTTACTTCACTTGTAATGTAGCGAGTGCGTGCCTGCGTTGTCGCATGAGCAGGCTCAGCGCGCATGACATGATATTTACGCAGGCACCCAGGTCTCCTAGTACGCCTTTAACGTCGGTAGATACCAGCAGAAGACCGAGAGAGAGTCTTAGTTGATGCCCACTGTCTGCCGTCGAGTGGCCATTTTGGTGTCGAGAAAACCTACGATCGCCTGGCTAGAGAGTATTACTGGCGCGGAATGTACCATGACGTACAAAAGTTTATAAAACAGTGCCAAAAGTGTCAGAAATATAAGGTATCACAATTCGGAGCTCAGGGCTTAATGGGAAAACGCATAGTCGAAAGGCCCTGGGCCGTCGTGGCCGCGGACCTCATGGAGTTTCCTCCGAGTAAAAGCGAAAATATATATTTGATCATGTTTCAAGATCTGTTTACACACTTTGAAGAGAACTAAAACCGTTCCGCAGAGCAGACGGAAAATCGGTAGCCCTAACCCTAGAAGAGCTGATACTGTTCCGCTGGTCGACGCCCGAATATTTTCTGACCGATAACGGCCCCGAATTCGCCAAAAAAATCGTGCAGAAAACGCTCAAGGAATACGATGTAAAGCGTGTCTTTACCCCGCCGTATCACCCTCAAGCCGATCCGGTTGAGCGTAGTAACAGAACGATTAAGACGATCATAGCGATTTTTGTAAAGGGAGACCACTGAAATTGGGACCAACACCTGCACGAAATCAGGCATGTCATGAACACGGCTGTACAAGCATCAACCAAAGTCTCGCCCGCCTTCCTCAACTATGGTCGGAATCCACGCCCGATCAAGAGCTTACGAACAGAACGAGAGGCGCTTGAAACAGTCGAGAAGATCGGGGTCGAGATCTGGGAAGATCGTATGAAGTGGCTTGACGCACTATAAGATCTCGTGGCCAAGCACATTGATAATTCCAGCGAAAAGCAGGCCACCTACTATAACAAAAACAGGAGAGACGCACGCTTCCCTGTGGGTACACTAGTGTTGAGACGGACTCATCCCCTGTCAGACCCCGCCAAGAAAGTTTCGGCTAAATTAGCCCCGAAGTTTGAAGGCCCTTACGAAATAATCGAGATACTGTCACCAACTGTATATCTCTTGGGGGAAGAAAAGGGGAGTAACCGGCGTATTAATAAAGTACACGTTTTGGAATTGAAACTTTATGTGCCACCAAGAAAAGAAAAAAAGATCGCCGAGAGGCGGAGCTGAAAAGCTTGCCTATCGAGGAGACGAGGAATTAAGTAAATTTCCGATCATTGCAGGACCATGCCAAAAAGCTCGCCGATCGTTAAGAGCGAGAGCTGAATAAGCCAGTGGATCTCCGATAGGAAAGTCTGTATATATGCGTAGATGCCGGTAATATTGAGTTGAGTAGGCTGCCTATCGTCGACGGAGAGGGCTGTAAGAGCTTGGCCGTCGGTGATACGCCAAGTTGATATATTTACCGATAGTTAAGACGAACCTGGGTAATGAACTCGCCGAGCGCCGAAAATAACAGGCCGACAGATCTATTGAGCTTTTTTTATTTCTGTGCAGGTGCCACGATGTCCGACGACGCCCAAGGCCGAGGGTCACATACTCCGCCCTCCTCGCCTAGATAGGACGAACGCCCCGCCAGCCCTTCGCCACAGGAAATTCGAAGATTGAGGGAGGAGGCCTTACAGACCATGGATAAGAAGCCAGAGGGGGATACTGGATTGAGCGAGTGGGGGTTTGATCCTAAAATGCAAGATTTACTCTCCTGGGCCGCACAACAACAAAAAAGAGAGTACGAAAGAGGATTGTATTTCGAGGATGGAGGGAAAAGGACAGGAAAATGGGAGAGCCTCCAATCGTACGAGGATCAAACCCCTGGCATCAACGCCAGAAGCTCGAGCACGACAAACAGTCCGCTCAAATGCTACTCCCGAGGAAGATGAGCGTAGCTGTACCAAGCAGCCCAGGGCCCAAGACGATAACGACGTCTCCGAGGCCGCTTGAGACCTCAATATGATCCAGTGAATGAGACTCCAAGCTCTCCAAGGATTGCAGGCGATGCATCCCGAGGAATAAAGAGGCTGGGAAGAAAAGCCGCCGTCAAAATCAAAGCAATTTCCTTTCGAGCTCAATGAAGGTCTAAACGCTCGGGCCGAACTAACCGGGCGAGGATTAGTTCGACTCTAAGACCAGTGCCGTCCCACTTAAATTACGTCACCATTCGGTTGACTCCTTTGGCACCTGTTTGTTTAGTAACGGCGACCCCTGCCTCGCCTGGTTTGCCGCGAGCCACCCCGCAAAGCGGAAGCCAGGACGAAAAGAGCCAACCTGGAATCTCTCGACCACCAGCCCATATTCAAACATGCCAACCCAAGGAGAATCTGTCATTTACAACGGGACCCAGACTACTCCCTGAAGGAGCCATTAGCAATCACAGGCCCCTCAAGTTACGAATTATGAGGGAGGAGGTGGTTAATCCAAGCTCAATATTCACCTCGACACCCAGGAAGGTCGCTGAAACTCCACCCACGCGGAGCTGGACCAACAAAGGACTAACCGTCACTTTTCCTTCAGACGTGGGGGACGAAGAAAATTGGGACAACCCCCCGCAGCCTGCGAGCAATACCATCTCTCTACTCCCGCAAGGGATGTTTCCCCGGCCAACTACGAATTCAGGCTCATTTCTTCTGCTGTGGAAGCCGTATCAGTCTCGT
Source organism: Copidosoma aretas (assembly GCA_030522625.1). NCBI lineage: Eukaryota > Metazoa > Arthropoda > Insecta > Hymenoptera > Encyrtidae > Copidosoma > Copidosoma aretas. Next base: position 9,240 of record JAPYYV010004579.1, read on the forward strand.
AGCCAGGAGAGTCGGCCAGACACCAGGCTTAAAAAGGAGATTAACGAGGAGACTCCAATTCGCAGACTCCCAGAGCAGGACTCCTGGCTTTGGAACGCCTCGAGAGGAGTAACCGGCCAAGCGGCATTAGAATCTTGGAGAAATCTTGGAGAGGATGTCGAAGGAGCAGAAGAATCCCAAGTAACTTTGGCTCAGAGATCCAGCCGACGCGCCCCTGGAGGACTCCGGAAGAGAAAAAGAAACGCCCTACAACCCGATGATTATGAATCCATCCAATCTCTAGACCGTTAAGGGGAAAATTCACCCCCAGGAGCTGGACCGCCGACGAGAAAGTCTAGCACCGTAGATCAGCGTCCCCCAGCCCTACCTATACGACGGGGAGGAGGGTAATTTGGGAGAGTCACCGTAATTCCCACCGATCCCGTCGTAGACTCTCCCCCACACAGTTGTTTTAACTGTTGGAGTGGAGCTCATATTCAGTCAAAATGCCCGCACGCCCCACGGCTCGACCCCTTTGGTAAAAACTGCGGTCGTTTGGGAGTTACGGTAGCGACTTGCCCCCGATGCCAGCGAGCTTACCAAGGTTACTTACTCGAAGGAAATGAGCCCCTAGACGCCCCGTTGGGAGAAACCACGCTGGTCTCGTCAGGGTCCACACCTTTCGAAAATCATAGCGAGAGGCCTAGTACTTTTTCCGATACAGGCCGAGGAAATGCTACGAGCAGCAAGCCATTCGACCTACCATGGGGCGAAAAGCATCAGAGAGAGAGAACCAACAGAAGAGAGGAGTTTCCGGGTGGTTTATTCAGAAACACCGATTCCAATCCATTCTTGGGAGATGTCACTAAAAACCAGGGTTGGAGTTACTCTTCTACCACCCGACGTCTGGACCACCCCCGAAAACGCAGCCCCCTGCGTAGGGACGAATTTTCCGACTTGAGGTCGACCTTGGCCAGGCACGGAGGTACCCTTAATCCGACGCCAATCAGGTTCCTTGAACCGGAGATCGAACCCGAACTCCTGGAGGAGAGAGAGCAGAGACTGCGTGAGAGACGGGCTCCCGAGGGTAGATCTGGCCGCTTGACTCAGATATTGAGACTGTTAAGGAGTTTGGAAGATATTCCCCAATCCCTGTGCCAGCGAATATTGAGTAAAGCTTTCCTGGATGAAACGGAGATAAAGAAGCAGAGGTAAAGAGAAAGGAACAGAGAGAAAGAATAAAAAAGGCTTGAACATAGACTAAAGGGGTAATTAGCCCGCGAGCCATCTCGAAGGAAAAGGGGGAGAGTATAACTGCCCCAAAATGGCCTATCAGACAAGGATAACTGGCAGAAAGGAAGACGAGGAGGTCAAGCCCGATTTGATTGCGGTTATTACAGGACTGGAGCCAGAACTTTACTGCATACATTCAAATTACTGATACATCGTCATAACTTTTTTTTGTGTGCTGGTTCGCTGTCAGTCAAATCCGAAGGGTATTTTTCCTGACGAATATTTTTGTAATCTAGAAGATTGGTTAAAAAAAAAAAAAAAAAAGAAGTTACTTAAATATTATTTTTTTTGCGAGTTAAATGGAATAGAGTTGTAACGGAGGAGGACGCCACCGAGCGAATACCCCAGGTACCCGCGAAGAATCATCAGGAAGAAAAGTCCTCCAAGGAGCAGAAGGTCCAAGGAAATCAGGGGAAGATTACTCGCCCTTACAGTGCAGGGCGATATCAATCGCCAGCACTCTCAAGCTAAGCATGAACATAGGTGAGTTCATTTATCATCAGGGGTTTAGAGCCATTGAGGAGTGAGTCAATACTATACGATTAATCTCTGATTTAGTAGGGAAAAATCTTCTAAAAAACATTCAGTAAATGAATTATTCTCCTGAAATCATGAATTAAACACTCTATATAGGAGTTTTACTGTTAAGATTTTATTAGAAAAACTCTTTCAAGGATTTATTCGTCTGAAGATTCATTCGAAATAACTCCGCAAAGTAAAACTCTTTTAAAGAGCAATAGACTTTAGAATCATTCATACATGACTCTAGTCAGAATAATGCTAGAGGCGAGTTATTCCTCGATAGTACTATTGTAAAAAATTCTTTTTTTTTTAACTACAAATTACTCCATAACAGTAAATGCTGGGTGAACAATTTACGATACAGATATACAAATGTGCGTAAGTACTTAAACCTACGTATATGGCTGATTCCGCCATAAGTTGCTCAAAACGATTTCAAAAACGGCCTTCAGTCGAACAATTTTTTTTTCATAGCCATTCTACTTTAAATTGTATCCGCAACAAGTATCCAAAGCGATTCTACTACAAAGTTATTTGGTCAAAGGATATGCGGCATTTTGTAAAAGTAGAATTTCGTCAATTTTTCAAAAAAACACGTATGCTTCTTGCACGTGTAGGTTAGCTGTTTGAATAGTTGAAGTGTTCATATTAAGCTTAAATTAAAGCTGGGATCAATTTTTATCGATTGAAAAAAAAAATTGTTGGATTTACTACTACCGATCCAAATTTACAGCATTTTTAAAAAGGGCACCAAAAATCACTAAAAATGCAATTTCGTTGATTTTTGTCGGAAATTCGTGATTTATCTTTAAATCGCAATAACTTTCGTTTGGAAGCACGAAATTCGATAAATCTTTTTTTATTCGATAGGGCTACACTTTGGCTTTCATTCAAGCCGAAGTAAGATTATCTAACATAGCATGCCACTTTGCAACTAGCATCGACAGTGATATTGATAATAGTCGATGTATTTCATGAAAAAAGGCTTTTTTGGTCAAATGCCTAGAAACGTGTCTAATATTATTGCCAAACAGTGCTGTAAAAAAAATTTGGTGCAGATCCGTGTTGGTTCAAATTGAGATGATAAAGGAGTTTGACTTTAGGGTGGACGGTAAGTGGACGGAAAAGGACACGGACGGAAAGGACATTTCGACTTTACAACTCTCTCGCGGCTCGGAGACGCAACATTGGCTCTTTTCCGTGCAAACTGCTCTGGTCTGTCGTCGAGGCCTACAGTACGATGCACTACTTTTCGACATACTTTTGGTGCCACAATGTATGCAGCTTTCTCGGATTGTTGAAAATGGTTTTCGGTTTCGAATGTTTCGATACAGGCGTCTTTATATAGCAAATAGCCCCAAGTTTACGACGTGCACCCGCAGCTGGGGTATATGAGCTCCGCGTTGGCGCAGTATAGGTTGAAAGGTGAAAAAACGTAAAAGCGACACCGGACGGAAAGGACATTTTGACCATTAATTCGAGAATTTGACCCCCAAAACGACTTTTCACGTTGCTTTCGACGATGTAAGCAGAAAGAGCGCAACTTTTTACATAAATATTGACCCTTTGGTCAGTGTGTTTCGGGCTAGTATATGTAGTAACAGCCGGCGACATCGTTTGAGCCAGTTACGACGGAATCACCCATATACTGCGATTCGCTGACGCTCAAGTGACTCGAGTCTCACCGTTCGTCTTCGGATTCTTCTACATGTGTAAAGTTAGTGTATGGTATTATGTATGCATATTACTGTGTGTATGTGTAGTGCGTGCGTGAGACTACGTTTACGCGTATGTATGTGTTAAGGTGTCGGTTATTTACCAAGTTGATTTTTTTTTGCGAAGACCCCCCAAAATCTTAGGTTATGACCTAACACAAATATTAGACCTAAATCAGCCCTTAATTATCATTTTAACCCGTGCCTAAATCATAATACGTTTTTCATTTTAAATAGCATGGGATTTGTAATTTAAACTTTATTTAATTTTGTTGACTACTTTGATTATTTTTTCTGGACTTAAAAACTATCAGACTTTGTTGATTGGACTTGATCACTTGATACATTTTTTTCAGCTCAAGTGGTAAATGTTGAAAAAATTTAATTTTTGTCTGTAACGCCTTTTAGGAAAACAAAATGCGAAAGTTCAATTTTAAATGGAAAATGTACTATGATTTATGCGCAGGTTAATATGAATTTTAATGGGTTATTTGAGTTTAAGATTTGTGGTTAGGTCATAACTCAAAAATACAGGGGACGTTTAAAAAAAAAGCCAACTTGGAAAATAATAAACACCCTAATGTGTGTGTTATTTGTGCATTTAAATTTGCAGGTATGCGTGTGTACTGTACTGTCTAGTGTCAAGTGTGTCGACTATGTAGTGTGTAAGTGTGCGCGCATGTGTATACACTGCACTCATAGACTACGTAATATTAAGACTTTAATAAAGTAAAGTGTCCAAAAGTTTTTTAAAGCATGTCAGATCGATGCAGACAGCTAATATCAATCCAACGACTTTTCTCCAAGTATTTAAAAATCGGCCATGTCTAGAACAGGAAGCAAAATAGATCAAAGATAACAATTTTTACAGGTTTTGTATAGGAAAAAAGACATTGCGGCGCACAAAAAAAGAGGTTGTGAGTTATATAAAACATAACCTCAATTTTAAATGTTTTTGATGCTTTATGAAATTAAAGCGGATGAGGTAAGATAAACAAAACAGAACAATCTTTACGAATTTTCTACAGCGAAGAAAAAATCGTGGCGCACAAGTACAGAGGTGTTGGGTTACGTTACCTCTAATTTCATTGTTTTCAAAATATCTTTGTAAAGGAGGGGTAAAATTAAAAAAAAAAAATCTTAGCATGTATACAAAATTAATACAAATGTGTGGAATCTACTTTTTGTTTTTTTGCCAAAATATAACCTTTCAAACTATTTGGAAAAACGCAATATCTCTGTACAGAAAAAAAAACAATTTTTTTATAGGTTTTCGAATAAGAGAAACAATTTCTGTGTGGAGATAGAGAGATGTCAGTTATAGGTCTAAAAAATACCTTTGACTTCGGATTGATTACCTATAAATTTATGTAATAGAACAAATAAAGGTAATAGTATATTTGGAAAATTGTTTTTCGTGTGCTAAAATTATTGAAATAAATAATAATTTCGTTGAAATCGGTATTGTGACATAGTGCCGCAACCATTAGTTGTACATACGCTGTGCTTGATAGTTTTGATGTAGCCATGTAGTCAGTTAATCGACGATCCCCACAAAAAGTAATAACATTATTTAAAATTTTTCATTTGAAATATGGGAATAAAATGAATTGTTCTACTTTTCGTAGGGGTGTTACTGCATAGTGGATGCAGTTTAGTACCATATGTACCATAAGTGTGAGCGTGTTTTTTTTGTATGTAAATATGTATGTGTGTAATTCAAATATACAATTTCATTAACAATACAATAAGCAATATGTCCATGTACTTATTATGTAATTGGTCAATTATGACCAAAGCAAAAGTAATATACGGTTTTTCAAACGCATATCAATGATGTTTTTCATGGATGCATCAAACTTTATACTTGGATTCTTTTTTTTATCGTGCCAATACATTATTGATTTTCATACGCTCCTTTTCGTCACTCGCTAACTTTTGCCGTCCCTTCAATATATACAAATTTTAACAATATTTAGAGTTCTCAATTCTGCTGTGTGACATTCGTGACACATCCCTTCTTTTCCAAATGCGTTGTACATAATTTATCAAAGTTTCATTCTTATGATAATTTTAAGTTATAATTATACGTAAACGGATAAATGTAACGTTTTCTGCACATCTGGCTAATAATCGTATGGTTGTCGCAAAAAAACATTTTTTAATGATTTTTCAATCATTTTCAGAATCAGTATTGATAACTTGTTATTATCCACTAAAAATAGGAATAGAAAACAAAAACAAAAATTTCCTACTTCATACAGAACAGTACTGAAAGTGGTAGGAAGATTACGGGAAAGTTGTGAGTTTAAACAATTGCATTATAGATTAAGTTGGCGGTAATTTTTGGGTATGTACAAAGGATGAAATGGATTCATAGGAATGAAAGACACTTAAATAAGTCCGTGTAAGGTTTTCATTGTTAACAGGTTCAGCAAATATAGCTCGAAATCGTATGGTCATATAGTAGTATTAATACTATAGGCATTTTTGAGGGGTTGGTGTGCCCTCGGTAGGAAAATTCTAATTCTTTACAAATGTACATCCGACCAGGACGGACCCTGAGAGTCCTTCGGGTGGTTGCAAAGCAATAAAGGTATAACTTAATCACGCCCATCAGAGGAAAATTTTTTTCTTTAGTATTTTTCGAGCACCCAGTTCAGAATGTACTTCAGAATGTATATTGCAGATTTCCAGCCAGCGGCTGAGTTTGACAGTGTCCAAACTAACTTTTTATAAAAACAGTATACTACGTATCTAGGTCGGTAAAGAAAGTATTGCATCGTATAACTATTTTCGTGCAGTGTAAGATTAAGACAGATACATGGAGGATCTGAGACTTCTTTACTTCCAGACGTGGTATGTACGCTATTTTTGTGCTTAACATCATTAGAAAGTGGCAACTTCCTCTCATGCAGTGGCTGTGGAAATGGTTCTTTCTGGCAGAAGGGCAAAAAATATGTCAACAAACTCACTTTAAAAGGACATATTTTTTGACATATTTATAGTGTAGTAACATTTTTACCGCCTTCTAACCTCAAAATAGCACCTTCGCCGCTTGATTTTCGGTTCTCAGGCGGTAAAATAGTATACAAAACTCGTTCGTAAAGGCTTCTTTACGAACCGCGTTACGGCCCTCGCCTTCGGCTCGTGCCGTAAACTTCTCGGTTCTTAAATAAAGCCTTTCCAAACTCGGTACGTAATATACTATTCTTTTAGCCGCCTGGTTTTCAGTTGGGCAAAATGATTTAGTTATAAAAAATTAAGGTAAGCGATTACTTACTTACTCAGTAAGTGACAGGCAGTAATGGGAGAAGTTGTAATTAATAATTTATCGATACAATTTTAGGAATTCGATACTGACGTTAAAAAAATTCAATTAATTACATTAATCTTTTTCAATTTTTCGGCCACTTTAGAATGAGGCCCTTTTCAAGCACTATGAACATCATAAAATAATACATAAGTAAACAATTATACAATCGCTTATAGTTTAAAACACTAACACTTACATTATATCACAGTATACAGATTGTTACAACGTCGCTTACATTTGTCGAGATCTTAGTTAAATAGGCTGTAGCCTGTAAGCGACACGATCATACTGACGAATAATACATTCTGTAACGAGGGCTGGTATATATCAGACAGGACCAATAAATATATGCGTAAGCGTTGACATGATTAATGTATGTATTAGGGAAGGCGTGACCTATGTAAAATGATATTTTT
>JAPYYV010004580.1:0-37072 GCA_030522625.1 Copidosoma aretas
GGAGGCGCGGGGGGTGGGCGGTGCCGTCCTCCCCCCCGTGTCGTTTTCGTTTTTTTTTTTTTTTTTTTTCATAATACACGCCGGCGCGCATAATACAATGGATACGGAAAAAACGTAATACTCGGCCGATCAATTTCATCGCGAATCGAGGAGCGAACGGATCGATGCGCGCCGGTAATTATTGCACGACCAGCCCACTCTTTTTTCAATCATCATAAGTCTCGCGAGCCGGAGTTGCGACTCGTTACGAAAGCTTCAACCTCGACTGGTGTACATTTTTGGTCCTTCGTCGCGTCGTCCGAGCGAACGTCGAAAAACGGGAGGGAGGAGACTGTGATGCATACATATGACAAATTAGAAACACTTGATGGAGAAATGGAGAAAAACACCGGCGCTGCGGCACGCCCACTTCACCGAACATAATCATACAGAGAGAAATCCCGAACGCGGGCGCATAAGTATGTATGAGTATAAATGCGTGCATTTGGCGCGGGGGAAAATAAAGGAGGGAAAAAACGCGGCGTGCGCGTTTGTCGCGAAAACGAGCGAGCGAGACTGGCTCGCGGATTTTTCTCTCGCCTATATTCCCATGCGATTGCTTTGCGTTCACTGTAAAATTGAAGCAAAGCGTATCCTTGAACCAATGAGCATACTGCTGCAAAGTGTATAATCTACTCTTTTCTCCGCGGCCCGTTTCGTGCACAGCTCATCCGCAGTGACGCGCACCGAAGAACAGAACAGGATCGGGCCACAAAATATATGCAGATGCATTTTCGCCCGGACGCGAAGGAATCTCAATTTCAAATTTACCACTCGAACTCTGTTTCATCGCCGGAGCACCGCTGTAAAACCGCGAATTTCCATCGATGGTCGAAAGCGCGGCGTATACATAGCGAGTGGTGCAGCAGTGCGTTTATGGTCGTAAACGCGACTCCTTTACGACGCCCCCGAAAACTCTTTCCCTTTCGTTCCGTCAATGTATGTAAAATAATACGCTGAGGGAAAAAAATGTTGAAAAGTATCCGTCCTGGAATGGTAATCCGGCCGCGTCTTGGCGTTTTCGGGACTTTTTATTGTTCGTACGCGACAATTTTTACTCTTCGCCCAGAAGGAATGATTGTCAAAAGTAAAAAGTCCCCATTATAGACTGTAGTAATTTTTCTGATTTTTTTTTTTCCTCACGTTATATGCAATTCAACCCGACGGTATATACTCCCCCGCCGCATCATCACGTTCAATATTGTTGGCTAATCGCATGCACGCATCAGCGTCGCGTTAACACACGTCCGCTCGTATACGCATAGTACGTGTGATAGATGGGTCTAGCTATGAATAAAAAAAAAAAAAAAATGCGCTCCGATTGAGAAATCGATTGCCACTGACACTATTACCCCGACTGTATTCTCGTTCGATTCTAACAATAGTCGTATCATATTTGCTCTTCTTTCTTTTTTTACTTCTCTCCGTTCCTCCTCCTCTTCTTCGACGTCGCGTGTGGCTTTGTTGTTACACGATGCTTATAAATATTATCGCGAGCTCGGGTTTTCGCGGTCCGTCCCCGCGTGCATATTATATACGTCGATCCGTTTGCCGTCCGATCGATCGGTCATCGGAGTGTGTGTGTGTGTGTGTGTGTGGAAAAATTTCAAAGAGAAAAAACGAGATTTCACCTACTTTATACTGGCAAAAGGAGAGTCCACCCAGACGCGAGTGTGTTGATCTTGTGAGAAAAAAACAGGCCGTGTGTGTTGTGTGTTTGCTTGGAAAGTGGATTATCACAGCGTAGGTGTACGCGTGATCCCAGCCTCAGATTAGTTTCTGTTGTAACCTGGTTTTCTTGCTTGTTGGCTGTACCAAATATACCGCGAGAGCTCGTGCGCGCTCGGACGGATTTAGGTCTTCCAATAAGCCTCTCGTTCTGTTTGCACAGCGATGCAGTTGGGCAGTGTAAGTACAGGGTATAATATAAGTACAGCACACACTGGTATTGCACACTATGACACGTTATCAATTTTGTATTAGAAAGAGTGACGCGATGATGTCGTGTATGGCTAATTGCCGAGGAGAAGATTGACAATCGTTGGAAAGTTTGAAGAGTAATTCGCAAAGTTGTTAGCTCCGCCCGAGGGAAGGAAAAAGTCACTGCAGCGTCATCCAGCACTTCAGGCCAGTTGTGGAAAATGACGTTGTGCTTTCTCGAAGTGGAATTGCAGGTTTCGGATCCTGCCTCAATTAGCCGCTTGCGTCGGTGCTTCATATATAATACAGTATTATACATATATACTTACGTCCGAGCATGTCGGCTCGACGGACTCCTTGGCGAGCTCCTTGGAGTTGTACAATACGCGAGATATTCTCTCTTTCTCGTTTGATCGATGTAAACGCCTGTGGCACTGCTATACTATAGACAATTGGAAAAAAAATGTATTGAATTTAAAAGCAGAGCTGACCAAATTTGCACAAAATGCAAAGCCCGACTAATAGCATACCTCTCAGACGCTGTAGAGCAAACAGTTTATTACTTATGATTATATACCATATGTATATTTCATATTACAGGAAATATTTTCAATTAATTAATGTTGGAGCAATGTTATGAATATCAAATGAACCATTTCTAGCTGTATTAATCATTCACTCACACACTATACAGTTATAATATACGTGTGTAATGCAGATACGAATTTTTAATTTCACGCCTCTGAGTGAGCTGTGCTTTTTCAATGTAAACGTCGAACGAGCTCCGGCGCTTGTTTTTACGGGTAGAATTTTTTTTTCTTTCGTTTGGTAAGAAATAAGTCTTCTATAATTTCAAAAATAGCATTTCTCGACCAACCACCCTCATTGATCTTCCAAAAATATATACAGCGCACTCCCATGAATAATATTATCATACACACGCGGTACCCAAAAATCATCAGCAATGAACTCCTAACTTTCCAAGTCGCTCCTCGCCGGCGAAAAGGGAAAACTCGCGGTCCCACCGAAACCAGATTTATCGAACCGAGCGTCCGCCGGACCGTGGCGACGGCCATTAAATCCAGCCGCCTTTTCTTTGTTCAGCGCCGGCGTGTGGTCGCCTCTGTCGTCTCGGAAAAAAAATTACTCATACAACATCATCCCGACGACGACGACGACGACGACGACCACCGCGAGCGCCGAACAACGGCGCATCATCAATCACCCACGCGAGCCGCGGGGGTGTGTGTGCCAGCGCGAGAGCTCGAGTTATTGTGCTCGTTCGCCGCAGCGCACACGCGCGTGTGCACCTGACCGGCCGAGCTATATAGTCGCAATGTATCCACATCGAAGGTGTATGCACGCACACAAAGAGTTCGGGGTCATCGATCGGCTACGCTCGTGCCATTTTTTTGCAAATTTTTGTCAACGCGGTGTACACAGTGTGCGTTGGACACCCAGTGCGCAATTTTCACGGATGAACGGTACACATAGGCTTGAATACGCGCTCGTCGCGTGCGCATGATATGTAATATTACGCGCCTATGTGCACTGGCGGTTGTAAGTATATGTACATATACAAAGCGCGCACAAAAGGCATTCGGCGAACGGTTCTTCTCTTTTTCGACAACGCGCTCTCTCGCGAGCGCCGGCTCGTTTTGTCGCCCCGACCCTTGTTTATTTCGCTCTCTCTCTCTCTCGCTCGTTTTCTCTTCCTTTTTTTATTTCTGTACACGCTGCACGCCTTTGTTTCGTTATCTTCTGTCAATTGTACCTGTACGCGCATTATCGATGGCTCGGAGAGAGAGCGCTGAATTTTCGAGTACATACCACAGTGTTATTTCGAGGGCTCTGTATTTTTTTTTTTTTTTTTCACTTTATCGCGTTCTCTAATGAAACGGCGCACTTTTCCCAGTATTTTGGATGGTGATATCTTTTCTCGCTGCGTCATCCGTATTATATTATGCTCCTCCTGTCATTCGCTTCGAAACTATCGCTGTATATCCGAGTGTTGTGAAATTAAGCTGTCGTTCACTATCAGTCGTTTTACAGTTTATAATAACACTCACAAACAAGTCGTTAATCTCAAAATCAACGTTTAAAACGTAAATTATACGCTCCGAGCGTTTGATCATTCATTGAAAGTGTAAAATAATTTGAAAATAAACCGTCCCGTGAGAAAAAAACCAAACACCCAAAGTATTATGTTTCAAACCAGTTGGATTTACGGTGCACTTTTGATATCCAACATTAGCGCGCACCGCGTCTTCCCGAAGCGATGATCAAATTACAGAACGCGCGCGCGCTTTCGTCGTCCCGATGGAAAAACTGATCGTGCGCGCATGGTAGATATTGGTACGTATTCCATCGAATTCGCGCAAAAATACAACTTTTTTCCACTCGACCGCTCACCGTGTCATTATCGTCAAACGCCACTATTTACGAGAGTACATATACTCTCCCTTTCTCCGCACACGCATACATCCATCCATCCATCTTCATCGCGAATAATCCATCGACGTCCATTATACACCTAATAACGCGCTGCAGCAGTACCGCGCTCGCGCTCTATCCATACATAATATACCTATATACACGCAACTCTGCAATAACGAGCGAAGAGTTGGGTCCGCCGCGGGGAAAAATCGAGGCGGGTCTCTCAACCTTGGCTCGGTTTCGCGGCTCTCTCGCGCGCCGGCTACTTATAATACACACCTTCAGCCGTCTCTGTCTCTATACGTAGCGTTTCGCCGGTGAAGATGGACAGAGCGCACAGCGCATCATAATGATTCGCTCTCTTTCGATACACGGCCCTCGCCTTATACAACAATGAGCACAATGATCACGTGGTGGCCAGCTTGCCATCATGATGCGCCGCCGTGCAGAGTGTATTACTACGATGATGATTTACTTTGATTCGTAGCTATAAATCGGACGGCGGTTGAAAATCGATTCGGAGGGCTTTTATTGCGCAAGCTCTCTCGAGTTGAATCAGTAAAATTCACTGCGGATGAGTCAACATTGACTTGTGATAAGTTGAACGCCGCTCGCTCATCGTAATAGGTAAGCGACGTTTTACCGATTCACAGGAGAATTTAACTGATTCATTGTGGAGAGCAGCACGATACGGTATGATGATAAACGCAGCGTTATTCATATATTTTCACGCGACGCAGAGGGAGTACGATGATACACGTGTATGTATTGCGTGCCGGCAAAAAGTGCAATCATCATCGTCGTTCTTCGCGCTATGACTTTTGCACATAATGCTTCTGCATGTATAATGTACGTGTACAGTGCAGGGTGAACAGCTGATGATGAGCGCCGATGCCGCCGATCTCGCGGACAGATAGTATAGGCACTTATATACACCATTACATTGTATTATATACTCGGATGCACGTCGCACACTGACACACATATAGACGCGACCCCCGCCAATGTCACCGTATGCATATTATTAGCCGTGTGTGCGCGTATACGAAGTATACATGCGCAAAGTTTTTCATCCCACCGCAGCTTTTCCTGCTGCAGACGTCGCTGCGGCGTGTATTTCAATTTCTCTCCTTTCTCTTCCCCCTCCGATGCGCTTTTTCCCGGTGTCTCGTCTCATGCGCGCGCCGCGCACGTGCAGCCTATTGTGCAAGTGCGAACCATTATAATGTCGACCAGCAACAGCAGCGGTACGCCTTTGACGATGTGCGATTTATCGCGTGCGCTCTATTGTGTTGCTGTCGTCGGTGTAATGAGAGGATACAAACGTTTCGTGCATTTTCGAGGAGGGTGTACGCTGTTTCCTAGATTTAATTCCCCCTTTGTTCTTATTTTCTACTCAAAACTACGAATTTCGTCCTCAAATTTGAATACCAACAATCTGTGTCCAGCGCATGAATACTTGATCCTGAATTTTGTAATGTCTTTTGATTTTTCAAGACCTTGGCCCTCAAAAACTGTATGATTGTAACTGCTGTAAAAAATGTTTATAAATATGATGAAACGGGGGCACGAGTTGATTTTCGAGTTTGTGCTACAAATGCTACAAATTTATTCTCGCTACTTGTGATGCTCAAACAGTGAGTTGTCCAGAGAGGGACCACCGAACAGTACTAAACCTGTGACAATCAGTGAGTTCCAATCATCAACAATCGCTTCAAAAATTCGGAGAGACTATTTTTTTTTTGAGTAAGCCAAAGTCCATGTACTAGTCATATTTTTTTTCGTCCAAAAAAAAAAAAAAGCAGCTAGGCAACCAGAACTGATTTTGTTCCTGACACACGCCCACCTCGAAATAAATGATAAATAAATGATGATATAAATATATCAAATAATCGATCTCATAACACATTTTTGCGCGTTCCGTGATCTCCGGTAGCTTCTCTCGGGTGGCAAAGTTTTTTCAAAGTGCATCCAACGCAGCATAACACGCTTTGAAAAAAAAAAAAAAAAAAAAAAAAAAGGAGGACCAGAGACAGCGCGCCCCCGCGCGGTCGGTAACGACCTAATTGTGTAATGCGAAAGCTTTGCTCGGCTCCCACTCCACTATGGTATTATACGTATATACCTTATGCCCGTACTGCTGCGAGTGTCTGTCCGTCTGCTCGAGTGCAGCTTATAACCTGCATTAATAAGTACACAGACTGGGGGTATATTAGGGCAGCAAAGAGGGAGACAGTAGAGTCGATGTACGTCGATTTCAGGCTTCCTTTCCGCCTTCTCCTCTCCACCACGACCACCACCACCTTCACGTAATACACAATACTTACTTACGACACACGTTGCACAAAGAGTCAGTGGAGAGTCTATTGCACCCACTGTTCTTTCTGTCGTCGGCATTATTGCTCGACCGAATTTCGTGTGCATGATTGATTCTCGTCGAATCGCGACGTCGTGGTCCTTGCAGTGTCACGACACCCCAATCATCAAACGCGTCTATATATAAGTACGCAGTCTACCCTGATGGCTCTCCATTAATTATCGGTTCAAACATCTGTTTTCTAACAGCATCGATGCAAAGATTTTTTTTGTGTTTGACAAATCTCGTATAGCAACAACAACAACAATAGCACTACTTATTTGAGCCATCAGCAGCCGAACCCTCCTATGGCATGCATATCGCATGCATAAGAGCGATTATGTGCAATTAAAGACAACGCTCGCTCCATCAATGTACAACGGTATAATTATAATACTTGCGCCTCGGCTCGCGCTCCAGTACAGTACAGGCCAACTGCACGGTCGCGAGCGAAGACCTCATTATGAATGAAAAGATAGCGGGCTCAGGGTGGGTGCAGGCTCGGTCCGTACATATATATATATACATGTACGCTGTACGTTGCGCGCATATTATACCCAAAGGTCTTCGTCCGCGCGGCGGGAACGATCGATAAGTGAAATGTAGGTGAAAGAAAGCTCTCTCTCTCTCTCTCTCTCTCTCCCCGCTATCTTGCCGCTTTGTGAAACTTGTCCCTTCCTCGTTATCCGCGTCCGAATTGCGCGTCAACGCGTCTCGCGCCGTATACACGTCTCCCATATGATGTATTGCACACCGTGCGCGCGGAGCGATGTATATTACAGGATCTAATATGCCGATAATGAATTTGGAGCGGAGCTGTACGCGTGTACGTCCCGGCGCACGCACGAGCTCTGATATGATTTCCTTTTTAATTTGCAATTAGCTCCGAAGTGGGGGGAGGAGGGATAGTCTTGCGCAACGCCGCGACGGGACGATTATTCGGTATAAATACGTGTATACGTGTGCAAGCCCGAAGTTTCCACACGGCGCGCGTTGTTGTTGCTGTTGCGTCAGGTTGTCCGTACAGGTATGTTATGTAGAATACATGCACCAGCAATATAAGAGCGCGTAACTCGTATGTATGTGTGTAATCTGCAGCCGATATGCCGTTGCTCCCTAACGTAGCTGCTCGCGTTTCAGTGTATAATAATCCCATGGCTGTGCCCACATTATACATAGTATGTCAGACGCACTCGGGTGCAGCAGACAGGCGTTGTTGTTTTTTGTGAGAACATAATCACGGTCGTATCATGCGTCGATGTTTCTCTTTGGCACGAATATTCGCCCAAAACGATTCCTACGATTTGCATTGTCGCTCGGTAACCGAGTGAAGCCGAGTTCGCTCGTCCATGCGGACGGTGTGTATAATGGATTGTGGAAAAACCAAACGGACGCCCACACTCACAACACTGCAGGGCTGGACTAAAAACTCGATCGGGAAAAATCGCGTGATCGCGGGGGCGGCGTTGCACCTGCCGTCGTCTCTGCGCCCCTTTTAATAATCTCCTCGCGAAAGCACACACCCGGCTTTATCCATCCCGGTGATGGACGGGTCAAAAACACCATAGCTTAACAAACGCGCGAGAGCGCTCCTCGGCACGTGCGCGCATTTATCCGTACATCCATGCATGCATGTATAGAACAGCATCGCTCTCCGTGCGACAGCCTACTCGTCCACTCGATTCAAGTGAGAGAAAGAGCAGCAGCAGCAGCAGCAACTTCAAAGGTGGGAAGGGGGGGGGGGGGGGGCGCCGCAAGCTCGTAAATCCCCCCCTCGCGTGTGGTGTATGTATACAGCTGATGAGCGTCAAAACGCCCCGGGCGTCGGGATATACTTGTAGGAGAGGCGCGGGATCGGGAAGGTGAGTCGTTAACCCCGTGCACGCGGCAGAGTTCATAATACGGGCGCAAAAAGAGAGTGAGATGACCCCCTGGAGTTTGCGTTGCACGAGCGCGTTATTCTTATGATACTTACTCGCGCGGATGTGCTCCGATGCTCTTTTGGGATGCGTATAAATACACGCGGGGTATACTTTTGCGGCCATAAGACCCGAGGCGGGAGTCTCGCTGGAAACGTGAGACGCAAGACCGTCCGGGGGGTTCTTTTTTTTACAGCTGAGCCGAGACTCTAGCTGTAGCGTGTATATACGCGGGAGAGCTTGTTAATTTGCTCGTGTCGATCGTCGTCATCGGTGTGAGGTCGGGGTATACTGTCCTCCCTGTGCAATCTCTTTTTTTTTCTAGATCTGCCTGCAGTCTTGTCGCTATACAGGACGAACCTGGCACCGCGTATATTGGAGGAAGGAACTTTTAATTGATAAAATCCAACTCAACAACAGTATAATAGCGGGTGACGCGCAGCTATTTTCATTTCTTTTTTTGTTTTGCGTCAAATTCTCGGTTAATCGATAACTAGAGGCAAGCCTGATGAAACTGCACGGACTAATCGTTGAGGTTGTTATTTACCTCGAATAAAACACGAGGTGTATCAGGATAAACTTTCAAGCGGGACTCTGGATTTCGTGGGTACAAATGGAAGATGCGTGAAAGTAGGTCAAAGTCCAGTCGAAGAAGAGAGCGAGTAGGTGTATAATTTTAAATGAACCGATAAAGAGTTTGCACAGCGCGCTATATTTGAATATGGATCGATCGATCGCAATGATCGATGATAAAAGCCCGTCAAAGATATAGCATGAACGAAAGTTTGCTCGGAGCACCGCTGATCGTTTCCGTTCGATTAGATCACAAAACAGACTCCCGCAGCATTTGGGTAGCAGCCTCGGTAGCAGCAGTTACGATGTATAAATAAGCGTAAAAATAAATAAAACCAGTTGTAAAACTCTTCTACCGGGTCTACTTGGCGCTTTTGGCTTATCGCGAGGCTTATCGTACACAGCATGCAGCGACAGCCTCTGCGAGAAGAGGGAATCGAGATAGATCCCGCTGGCTGCGCGACAAGGGATTACACGATCACCGCGGCACCGTCGTCGCCTTCGCCTCCAACTGTTTCTCCTCACCGCCGCGTCGAAGACAAAAACTCGTGTAAAAATAAAAATGCCGGCCGGTGAGTCAACGCGCCGTTCGTTGCTGCTGCTGCTGCTGCTGCGAGCGAAAGAACAAAGGAACAAAGAGACTCGCTGAGGTCGAATCGTGCCTGATGCACGTGCATATAGTGCATCGGAAGACAGCTGGAGTGAGGAGGAAAAAAAAAAAAAAAAAAAAAACGGGCGCGGGGGGCCACAAGAGAACACGAGACGAACGCACGGAAGCCGCAGCCAACGGTCCTCCATGGATCTGGTGGAATTTTTTCTTTCTTTCTTCCTCGTGGGTTTTTACACGTATTATACAAAAGGAAGGGAGAGAAGCCCTCCAACGCGACTCGGTACGCGCTGACCCCACAGCAGAAATGAATATAATAATAATAACAGGCGCTCGTGCGAGACGGTTATGGTAGAGAGGGACCGTGTGTACACGGCTGTCTGGTGCTTCCCCGGAGGGTGTGCGCCTGTGCACCATGATATATAGAAGGCGGGCGAAAGGGGTCGTGTTCGTGCGCAACAATGTCCAGGCGAGAGCTTTCTTCTTTCTTTTCTACTCCCTGCGACGCACTTTCCCCCGAAGCCGCCGAAAAGACGATCAATTCTACGGCTGATCCGTGACAATGATGAGAATCGCGGTCCTGCACCACGACACCTGATAATTCACAAATTTCACACTCAATCAGCGCGCATTCGTGTACTTGCAGAGGACCTCTCTTTTTCAACATGATGATATTTACATCGGGCAAGTACTTATACAGCGCGCGAGTTCTTTCTTGTCGTAAAACGCGAGGCCCCGATGATCGCGAGCAGAGTGGACGAGGATGTACCGGCAGGCGCGAAAAAAAAGAGGGGGGGGGGGGGATGCCAAACAATCGGGCGCACAAATAAACGAGCGCCTCGAGGGAAGATGCGTCCCGCAAGGCCGCCCTCGGTCCGGGGTGTTGTTCCGTAAGGTCGGCGACGCGTCCTCCCTGTTTGCCTCCTCCTCCTCCCTCCGATCGGCGCGCCGGCGGCGCCGCGGAGGAGGAGAAGAAAACGCTCACGAAGAAGTTGTACATGTGCGGTCCGCGCGACGACGGCCGTTGACCCGAAATGGAGTGTGCGCGCGTATACATTATGCACACGTCGGCAAGAGGAGGAGGAGGAGGAGGAGAAAAACAAAACGAGAAGGAGGAGGAAAGCTCTATACCACGCGCGGCGAGCAACACGCTGATAATAATGATGATATCGTGATGTCCTCCCCCGCCGCCGCCGCCGTCACGCGCGCTCACCTATCGCCGTCCTCCGCCAGCGCCGCAGTCGCGCCAGTCTCGGTTTCCTTTTCTCCCGTTTCTCCCTCCTCCTCCTCCTCAACCTCCGGACGGCCAGCCGAGTGCAACGCACTTTTCTTCCCCGCCCGAGAGAGAGAGTTCCTTACTCCTGCGGGCCCCCGTCTTTGTCGTCTCCGCGTATCTGCTGCTGCTGCGGGCCGATGTTTATTTTAGGCGTACCTATATCGCCTCGCATCTCCCATCGCCCGGACCCTCGCTACTTTTTTTTCCTCGCCCCCCCTCCCGAGGGGGTCGTCGTCTCCGTGTACAGTATCCTCGGGGTCGTTGTCTTCGGCGAAAGGGCAGCTCCCTCGTCGTTGTTTTTCTGGATATACCTTACGCGCGAAGGTGATACTCGGAGCGCGGAGGGGGGGGGGGGTGCTAATCGAGCCGACAAGACTCGGGGGGGGGGAGCGAAAGATTACACCTGCCGCAGCCGTCTGAGACAAGGGGGTGGAAGCCCGTAGCGGCGAGACGAGCCACCGTACACGGTATTACACATGGACGAGGGCTTTTTCTTTTCCTATCCTCCGAGACTCTCTTCTGGGTACATCGTAAGAGGGGCGCGATTCGCTGTTTTACCTCTGTGCTCTGTACACAGGTTCCTGATTGCGTGATGGGCTGTACGCGTGTGCACGGACACGCATGACGAAGAGCTGCTGCAGGTGATGCGGCGATCGCACGGTGATGATGATGATGATGGAGGGGCTCGCGAAAGCGCGCGATGGCACTTTGGGCGAAATGGGAACTTAATGGGGCAGATGATGATAAGGAGAGAGAGAGAGAGCGCGCGCGCCGTGATTATTTCGTAATTGAAGCGGCGCGGCCTTCGGTGGGTGTGCTTCAAAAACGAGTTTTCTGTTTTCCACGTACAAGTAAAGCTGCGCACGTGTGGGTAATTGGAACGGATCAACGTGCTGAGAAAACGATGCTCCCTGCGATTGGATCCTTCTTCTTCTTCTTCTTCTTCTTCTTATTTGGAAAGCTGCGGGACTCATTTTTCAATTCCGGCGTAGGTTTTAGCTGTTGGTCGCATTACCACCGAACGTACTGTGTAGAGTTCGGTTCGCAGTGCGAATGTGCGATATGTGTAGGGCAAGCTGTTGTTTATACCCTTCGATGGCACTTAATTGTACTTGAGATCTTTTTTCTTCTTTCTGTTTCAGGTGAGTTACGAGTACACAGCTGGATCGAGATTCCCGTGGAACATAATCCGTGAGTTTACGTTAAAAAAGAGTTTACTTCGCTGTCGCTTGTAGAAAGGATTACTTGATGCAAAAGAATGCTCTTTTAATAGTCAATGCGTGATTCTTCTGATCTTTATCAGCAAAGGGCCTCATTTTTCATGAAAAAAAAAAAAAAAACGAATCGCTTACATCCATATTCGTTCAATGCAAGTAATCCTTTCCATCAGTTTTACCTCATGATTGTCCACGTTGGGTAAAAATAGAGCTGCTCGCAAAACTGCCTCCGTATTAGAATAACAGGAATATGCATACATATTTACGAGGTGGCGTAAATAGCTCAAAGTCAGCAAAATGTACTCCAAGTGAACGCCCGTCACATCCGCACTTGCACACCACGGTAAACAATAATAACAACCGACGTTAAAAAGCTACTCGAGAATTTTATATACGACCTTGCATGAAACGTTTATATCCAACAACCGAATGGAATCAATACGTGTACACCTATTATACTTACATGTGTGTGTGCCGTCAGAAAAAAAGAGATATAAAACCATCCTGGTGCAAAAAACTAGCCTCTCCCTGTGGCAGCAGAATCATCAAAACCTGACTCACCAGTACGGCCGTTTCCCATTTTACCCCCTCCTTACCATTCCCTTCTGTTTTCCCCACACTTTAAATTTGACATTTTCAACCGAAGCGAACTCAAAAGTAAAACCACGGGTTAACAGCACACTACACCGCACCCACACGTGCGCGCTCCTTACTTTTATCATCGAGAAAAATCAGAAGCTTCTCGTGCAGCGGTCGCGTTCTTCTGCCCTCTCCAAATACACCTCCCGCGCGGCTCGTGAAAATCGGCACGCATCTGCAATCGCCGACCATGCATGCCCGCAATACTGCGCTGGCGCTCTTTTCTTACCATGATTTCCACGTCGATGCGCTCGCCGACCTTCCCCTTCTTTTNCTTCCCCTTCTTTTCTCGGTTCTTTTTTTTTTTCTGTCCTATGCGCCCGCTCTCTCCGCGGATCGCACTTGGTCCGAATTGCGGGAAATAGGGCACGAAAGTAAAAGCGAAACTCGCGATTGGATCCGCTACGTATGCACATGCGATGTGCCTTCGTATTCGCCGGGGCGGAAAAAATTTACGACCACCGGAGCACGCTTCGGAGCTCCTGGTGTGCAGCATGAAGCGTGCGCCCGTGCACTTTGCAGTTATAAATTTGTGCCGGTGTTTCGGACGAAATGCGCGGAACGGTGATCCGCGAGCTATTTTTATCGACGGTATAAATGCAGTATACATGCACATCAAGGACCGTTCGCTCGCTCATTCTTCGGTGCAGTGGGGGAAAAGCGGGGGCTTTCATCCCATCACACGGGCAAACGGAGCCCACTGCGCGATGATAATCGATTCGAGGAAACGACTCCTCCGAGCGGTTCGCATCGTCCGCTCTCGTCGATCGGTCCGTGGAACTGATTTTCTCTCATCCCGATTAAAACCGAACGCGCCGAGTTCCGAGAGCATTATTGTTCCTAGTACCATTAACGTTATTACGTTCACGAGTCCGCTTTGGTTAGCCTTTGTACAGTTTGGCTCCGAAAGCTCGCCAGATTCGAAGAAGAAGAAAAGAGTTCGCGAGTGGCTTTTTTGTGCCCAACTACGAGGGAAAAAATAAAAAAAAATAAAAAAATAAAAAACTACAGTCTTACCTCCCCGGTATAGCCCAGGTAGGTTCTCACAACGAATACAGTCCTGTCGACTGTACTCGGGCTCGCCACGGCTCTTTCGAAAGCCGTCGAGTTGCCGGACGTATTTCACGCGGTGACGTTGGAGGGAAGCGGGGGGTGGGGCGCACAACGGGCGGCGATTCGTTTCGGGAATTCGGAACAGGACGACGCGGAGTCCTTGAAAAGATCGTGCTGTACGGTACAATCGTTGCGGCTGCGTGTGTGTTCTACTGATACACACCACGGCAAGTACGTGCGTATAACTTACCTACACTCGCCGCGAACGAAACGACGATGGTTCACGAAATCCAGAAAGAAAAGAAAAAAACTACACGTTATTCGTCATCCGACCCCCCGAATCACCGGGGATGCTTACCATTGTTCGTAAAAAACTCGTCTCCTGATCAAAAAGTTAGATCAGACACGCGCGCACCGCGTCGTCTTTGGCTCGTCTCTCTCAAATCTCGACGTCATATCGTGCGCCCCTCTCGGGGGATTACTACTCGGCCGAAACGCGCGGGGCTCTCTGGCCGATGAAACGCTGGGTGAAACGATGCTTTTTGTATCCTTTTTTTTCCGACCTTCGGAGCGATAGTGCCGGAACGGAGAAAATCACGGCCACCCCACGTGCACCGTGCCAGAGTTCAATTTCGTAATAGCATCCTGCATCGGGATATGCGCGTGTGCTACATCATGATTTTTTTTTTTGTTTTCTTTTTCTCGCAACTGGGTCACCGCTCGCTTTCCTCACCCGCAATGGCAGACAGCTCGATTCAAATTACCCCCGTCCACCCGCCTGCCGTTGAATATAACACAATGTGGGAAACAACAACGCCAAAGCGAACGACAATCCTCGCGGCCCCTTTGGTCGAAGCAAAATCGCCGCCCATTATCCAAGTGCCGTTGTACATAGAGCGCGCGCGCATCTATCGTATACGACTCCAACGACCCAGCAGCTATACTTAAAACACCTGTATACGTAATATATATGTATATAAAATACTCATATTCCATCGGGTCATCATCGTGATCATCACCGGAGCACGAGTCCGTTCGCCCGCCCATCACCCCCCGCCCGGGTAAGAGTAGCCGCGTCGCCGTCGCTCCGGATCGATCCTCCGCTGCGGGGGCAGCTAGCCTGATGCAGGTTAGACCAGGCCAGGCCACCTCCATACTGTACATATATATTACGTCGTCTATATCCTCGTACTCTCTCCCTCCGCGCTGCGAAAGTGAATCTATCGAGCGACACCACCACCACCACCTACTGCAGTTTTATAGCAGCTCCCCTCGAAGAGGTGTACGTATACTTATGCGCCGGTGGTGTACAGGAGGTTCCCTGGCTGGTCGGTCGGCATTGCGCAACACCACCACCGCGACGCGGGTCGCACAGCCTCGGTCGACAGCTGATCGGGCCAGCTGTGCGCGCGCGCGCTATGGAACGCCTCTGTACTATACTCGAACGCAAGGGGTTTTTTCCCCCACCAACAGTACGCACGCGCGTCCCCCCCCCCCCTCCTCCTTTATCCCATTCGTGCCGCTGATTTATCCCCTCGTTGAAAAATTAAACCCCTTGCTGCTCTCCTGGGGGTGGCTATTTCGGTCGGCCAGTGCGTTGGTTTCCCACACGCGCGCGAGGCGCTACAACCGCCATCGGTACACAGAACTGGGGTGACAGTCTCACCCTCGTTATCGGCCATCCTCACTGGTTCCGCGCACATTTGTACGGCGTTCTGTACGGTGCACGCATGGATAACCAAAAAAAAGGGGGGGGGGGGGGCAACAACTAAAACTGCGTTCTTATCGTCGAGCAGCCGTGCTGTCTGGCGCTGTTCTGGCTGTTACTACTTATCCTTACATAAGCTGCACGCTCAGCTGCGGCGGGGGCCGCTGTAAAATTGTACGCGCTTGCTCCGTTCCTCGGGCTGCCGCGAGTAAACTCTCCCACTCGCTCTTGGATATCTTTATGGGTCCCCTGCAACCGGTCGTTCGTCACGCGATGGTTACAGCCGCGGCTGTTGTTGCGCAACGACCGCAGGTTGTGGATCACCGTAAAAGCAAAGATTGGCTGGGCCAACGCGTTCGACTATTGAATACGATCGAATGTGAACATATATGTGCGTTCTCACACTATGGTGGTGTGGTAGCACGCCTGCATCAGCTGTCCATATCTACATGTCCGTGCATGCGTTGTACGGGGAGAAGGCTTTTTGCCCGATGATCTCTCTCTCTCTCTCTTGTGTGAGACTTTTCACGGCGTGCGAAAGGAAGTTCGTGTCTTTCTCTCTCTCTCTCGGTGTACGAACAACAACAAAAAAAGAAAACGAGCCTGTACGCGGTCTCTTGTCTGCATGGCAATATGGTATTCCCATGCCGATAGTACACGAGGCGCCCGTTTTGACAATCAGCCTTTTTCAATTGTCTTCTCAAACACATGTGCGGTCCCACCGGCGGAAACTCTCTCTCGCGTACCCGATCACACCGACGGATCCTCCTCGTTCTCTGTCATGCACGTGATGTCCGTGAATATCGCGTGCCGGCGACCGCGAGCTCCCTCATTTGGTATTCGAGTGTGTGGCGCGCGGGGAGACGGGGCGGATGCGGGAGTAGTAGGAGCCGGGGAAAACCGGAGATGGGCGCGCGGAATTGGTAAAGGGCTAGGGGAGGAGGGAGAGTCGGTCGTTATTTTGCGGGAAAAGGTGATTCGTGCCAGGTGTGCTGATGATCTCTGAGGTGAGTATCTTGTTGGGAGGTTGATGCTCTCGTTGGTTTTCGTTTTTCATCGACGTTGATTTTCGCAGGATTTTTAATCTTTGTTTTACCAGTGTTAAATATTATATTAACGCGATTTTATCTAGTTTGAATTGATTAAATTGATCGAAACGTCCTCCAAGTTGAGAGTAGTGGAAACAAGTGTTTCAGAATTAATAATAATAATAGTAATTCTAGTTTAATTTTCTTGTGCATACATCTTTTTCATAATCATCGCGCACTTATAATCGTTTAACTCTTATTATTTTCAAGGGCAACTTCTTATTCAAATAGTGATACTGAAGTAAAAATGAAAAAAAAAATTCAGTTGTAAAGTTTGGGGTATGGACAGACGTGACACATTCACGCATAAACCATCAAATGCATTGTGTGTGTCTCCCTCTGTTTGATTAAAAAAAAAAAAACTTGGACTCATAATGTCACCATTTGTTACGTGTGAATAACGATTATTAAACTTTCGTCTGACTGCAAAGTAATTTATTTTACACATCAACGATATGATTTTGCCCATGTGTGTGAATTCATTAAAAGGCAACATAAATTTTCATGTTATTCATCACACGTAATGAACAATTATAAACTATCAACTTCACTAATTTTTTTCTAATTTAGAAATTTGACAAAATAGTGTTTATTATTGTGGCAAAATTTAACAAACTTTTATGAAATTTTCAATACGTTGGTCTCAACGATGTTTGGTATTAAAGCCGCCTCAAAGACCTAAATGAAGGGTCAGCAAATTATTACCAAGTAAATTAAATTTTAAAGCTGACAATTGTAGCATGAAGCTTGAGAGACGAGAAATTAATTATAGTGCAGTAACGCAAGCGCGGTTAGAATAATTAAATCTCGGAAATGCCCGCTGAGAAAATTTTTACTGAGTAAAGCAGGTATAAACTTCCATTATGACGAATTTTGTTACGATAAATACTAATTTTAACTAATATTTTTCTTAGTATACATTACGGCATATAAATTTTCTATTTTTACTATTTAAATAAAAATCACATCTTTCACTTAAATATTATGAGCGTATACGTTATATAGTCTGTATTAAAGCGAAACATTGCTCAAACCAGTACATTTCGTTACATAGCGATTAATATAACTTTTCATGCGTTACCTTTCCAATGTGAGATAACAAACTTGTAACTCGTGACGCAATCGAAAAACTTTTTTCTCGTCGTTTGCAACAAAACCAGGGTGTATGTATATTTGCGCAGCAGGCGAGTTAATAGTTTTTATGCAACTCAATGATACGTGACCTAATTTAAATTGACTAAATACTTTACGTGATCGCTAAATCAAACCTAATCTAATAAATCCAATTTATTAAAATAATACTAATGCATGCAAAACGATTTTTAAATTAATTTCCCTCATAGTGCTGCTTAATTGCTCAAACCACCTACTTTATTCACTTGTATTTCTCAATCATAATTGCATAACGAGCAATAAAAGCAGAAGCCGCCATGAGAAAAACATCGAAAAAAAAAATATATGCACTGCCATGTATGAAAAAACTTCCACTTATAAATAACAACAGGAACGCCTTGCTTCCCATTATGGTGTACTATTTGCATGAGCTCCGCGCTTAACACTGCCAAGTTTTGAATGTCCCATTGCACGTATGCAAATGTCGCGCGCTAAAATAAACAAAAGACCGCGCTAGAGCTCGTGCGTCAGCTAAGCCGTGCAAGCGGGAGAAAGCGATAAATCGAGTGGAAAAATACAAGGAGTTAGAAACGATTGTCATTAGAAATTATATTTTTATGTATTATGAACAGCATCGTCTAACAACGTTGAACTTTCTTTGTTTCTTCGGATACACGAATAAACGATGATCCAACAGCAAAAGATAGTTAATAATGGACATTTCTGTATCACAATAATTCAGTATATAATATTTTTTCCTCTGTCATCGACTAAATCTGTTTCTGAATATCCCAGAGCAACATTAACAAACAACTCGTACTGACTATTGAGGACTATTATACAATACGAAATAGCTACACTATGTTACGATATCCCGTACCTATCGTGAAAAAACGAAAGTCTCAATCCATCCACTCGTTTTCTCAGCAACTTTCACCGAATCGAAAACTCAACAGATATTAAGTTCGTAATAACGCGCATTACGTGTACATCAGACGATCACGGCTCGATTATACATCGATTCGCGTGTCAAAATGACAGAGTGTAAAAAAGTACCGATAGGCATCGGGCCCTCGTTGGCTAAAAGCGTATCGTATGGATATGCACATCAATAAAAAACTTCCAGAAATCGCTAATAATAACGGATTTCAGTCGACCGTATGTCCTTTTTGACGCGGCCGGCTTTTCGCCGCACCGATATTATCGCCTCGTTAAAGGCTGCGAAACAAAGCCTCTACGCACATTTATAATAATAATAATATGGTTTTAAAGAGAGGTGAAGGTTTATGGGGAAGGAGAAGGTGAACTTCAAAAATCAATAAGTGCTAGTGCTCGTATGCACGTATACGAGAGCTCGTGAGCTTTGGCACTTGTGGTGAAAGAGAGACGAATAATATTGCATAAATGTTTCATTATACGTGAAGATAGTTATACTTACCGAGATACTTACAGCTACTAAATTTCACCGAACTGCAATCTTCTCTGGATAGTCATAACTACAACCTCCTCTGTCTTCCTCATGTACTGTACTTTTTTTTTGCATACGCTTCTTATTAACATGCTTTTCAGTCGGTCAGTAATGCGATGATGAAATCTTGTCATTAATTTATATTCAACTTCTAAAGAGGCTAAAAAATTGTTTTTCCTACGAAAATTCTAATTATAGATGACGATGCAATGCAACCTGAATCTATTTACCTCATTTTTGTTTTTTATTTAGTTCTTGCAAACTAAAAATCATATAAGGAACAGATCAGGTTACGTCAATTCAATTTCTCCATCCATCAATTTGGCTCGTCTTACCTAACTCGACTGTTTCTACGGAGTTTTGTAGACAATTTATTATTCTTCGAGGCTGAAAGTATGATAATCGTAGATTATAAATCATGGGATTTCAATACAGATCAGGTTACGTAACTTCAATTTCTCCATCCGTCAATATGGCTCGTCTTACCTAACTCGACTGTTTCTACTGAGTTTTATAGACAATGTAATATTATTATATATTATTATTCTTCGAGGCTAAAGTATACTTAATAATCGTGACTAAAAAATTATGGGATTTAAAAACAGATCAGGTTACACCACACAAAATTTCTCTATGCGTCAATAGGGCTTGTCTTACCTAACTCGACTGTTTCTACCGAGGTTTGTAGACAATGTTTTAGTCTTCGAAACTAAAGTGTACTTAATAATCGTGACTAAAAATTGCAAATCATGGGATTTGAATTCAGATCAGGTTACGCATTTCAATTTCTCCATCCGTCAATATTTGCAAATCATGGGATTTGAATTCAGATCAGGTTACGCATTTCAATTTCTCCATCCGTCAATATGGTTCGTCTTACCTAACTCGGCTGTTTCTACTGAGTTTTGCGGACAATGTATTATTCTTTGATGCTAAAAGTATCGTGACTAAAAATTTAAAATTATGGGATTTGAGTACAGATCAGGTTACGTCATTTCAAATTCTCCATCCGTCAATATGGTTCGTCTTACCTTACTCGACTGTTTCTACTGAGTTCTATAGTCAGTGTGTTATTCTTCGATGCTAAAAGTATAATAATCGTGATTAAAAATTTAAAATAATGGGATTTGAGTACAGATCAGGTTACGTCATTTCAAATTCTCCATCCGTCAATATGGCTCGTCTTACCTGACTTGACTGTTTCTACTGAGTTTTGTAGACAGTGAATTATTCTTCGAGGCTAAATTATACTTAATAATCGGGACTAACAAATTATGGAATTTAAAAACAGATCAGGTTATGCCACTGAAATTTCTCTATACGTCAATATGGCTCGTCTTACCTAACTCGACTGTTTCTACTTAGTTTTGCAGACAATGAATTATTCTTCGAGGTTAAAGCATACTAATCATGACTTAACAATCATGGGATCTGAATGCAGATCAGCTTACACCACTTGAATTTCTCCATTCGTCAATATGGCTCGTCTTACCTAACTCGACTGTTTCTACTGAGTTTTGCAGACAATGAAGTATTCTTCGAAGCTAAAAGTATAATAATCATGATCAAAAAATTGAAAATGATCGAAAAGTTAAAAAAATTATCAAAATAGGCTTTTATTAATGAACTTATAGGTATAAAAAAATTTGTTATTGTACACGTGATATGGTAGTGTTTGATAATAGCGAGGCCGGTCACGAATGGCGTGTGTTCTTAAAATAATTTTGGTACTTCTACTTTTACAGCAAATAATTTTTTGCATACACGTTCTAAATATTTATAAAAGCATTTTCCAATATTTTTTAAATAAATTTTTTCATCGTACTTGGATTCTTGGGGTCGTTGCACAATGCCGCAGCCGTTGATAGGTCGAGCAGAGGTATCGTGCATTATAGTGTTTTGAGGATAACTTACAGCGTGTGGGAAACTCATGACGTGGGAGCTAACTCGCGAATAGCGGGTCTTCTTTTTGCGCGCGCGCGCGCCTTGGGGTTGCCGACGGCACCGTGGTTTTGCATGAGCGCAGAGAGCTAGATGCCGTTGCTCCTGTTGCACTGTGCGCGATCCCCGTAAAAAACGTTGGGTGAGAAAAAAAAATGTACGTCGCGGGTTCTGCCTGCTGTGGGATAATCGTCGGTTATGCTCTATTTTCCATTGAAAAGATCGTAATTAAGATTCCGTCGCTCTGCGATGGGTGCAGAGATTGGTTTCTCGACTCGACGCGTGTGCGATACATTGGAGATATGGCTAATGGTTTCGGTTCTAAAAATATTTTTCCACGCCACAAGTTGTACTGCGTGTGTGAGCCGCGGTTGCAGAAAGACAACTGATTTTCAAACTTTTCGTGTAGATTGAGCATCGGGGAGACATATAATTCGGCAGTAGCGGCTGCCCTGCCCCACTTCTCTCAACGTAAGCAGCAGGGTGACCCACTTCTGCATCATAATTACTTCCGGAAGCGACGGACGACGATTCATCATTTCGGCGGAGAGAAAATCTCGCGCTCACAGTTTTCATTAAACCCGGCTCTGCTGAAATTTCAATTGATTAGCGCGTAATTCAGCCCGGCGCCGCCTTTTTTTTTTTCTCCATTAAAAGCAAAGCTCCGCTCGGCAGCCCGCTGGTGGTGCGCGCGCCGAGTCTAATCAGGCATGAAATTAGAGTCAAAGGCATTCCTGCGTACCTTTAATCCTGCAGACGCGGACCCCTCGCGTTCTCCCTAATGAATCTTTTAGTTGGACGAAATTGGCAGGCTGCCGCTGTTGCTACGTGCAGTTTGCATGTAGGTTCTCGTGCTGAGGAATTCGAGGTGCGGTGCAGAAAAAAAAACAACCCTATACCCTCGTGCGTCTATAAAAAAAATCTTTTATCGTACTAAAAAAAGTACAAACGTTTGATAACAATATTGATGAATTTTAACTTTTATCATTATATTTTGTAATAATTGATAGCTTGTGTCTCGAAACCTCAATGTATTTCGCACGTTGAAGTATACGGGAAAAATTCGCTCACATGGTTAGACACTTTCGCACGATTCTGATACATCGCCTCTAGGAACTTCTACACCCTCCTCTCGTTCCCTTTCCGTGGAAAATAATGAATCTCACGTGTATAATTTATTCAATCTCTCCCGATATCTCGGTCGACGCATCTGCATAAAAGATCCGCTTCAGCCGAGAAATAGGAGTGGGTGTACAACAGAGCTGGGAGAGGCTCGGCTTGAGGTCGTGCGCATTTGCATACATTCAAATCCGTGGATCTTTTTTCCTTCCAGAGCCGCCGACTTGCATGCCTCCGACCTTTTGGTTTTTTCGCGTGCTGTTTTCGTCGTCTTCTCGAAAAACGATCGTGCTCTTCGTGGTGTGTCTTACTTACTCTGCGCGCCCCTGACTAATAATAGCCAGTACTCTACTGGATGTGGAGTATCGGTTAGGTAGAAGGAGCACGATCTCGAGATTGGAGGGACATAAGGATTCGATGGCGCGACACGACTTTGGTTTTTTAGGTATACTAACGAGGTTTTTGTTGTCCTGTCGGCCCTAAATTTGTAAGTATTTTTCCTTTGGTAGGAAATTTTCTCAAATCTCGGAAAACGAATGTATAGTTTATCAGTGTTTTGAATACTTACTAGCTTATTGACCAGTAATTGTAATTTAACATCTAGTGCGAAAGATTTTGGAAAAAGTAGTAATCTCTCTCGGCTGAAAGTAATATATTTATTTTAAAAACTTTTTCATGGATTTTCAGTTGTCTAAAGAATACTGATAACGAAACAGTAAAATGAATGATGATATTTTTATAATTTGTTGGTCTAGAATTATCAAATTTTTACTTATCTTTAGAATAGATAACGAACGATTGTAACCAACGATTTAGATATAATAAATCGTTGTAACAAAGAAATTTTCTGAATTTAGTGTACACAATAAATACAGCAAAGTATATAATTTTGGTGGGTTTGTGGACAAGTACACAAAAATCAAATTTGAAACCTAAGCCCTCTAAGATTTTTGGAGTTTGCAGCTAATCATGTTTAATAAAGTACTACGAAAATTGATCTCAATACTATACACACGCCTTGGTAGTACACGTGCTTCAGCATTACCATCGAGCATTAGGGATTCCAAAACTGTAATTTCCAAAGTCAATAGTCCAGGTATTCAATAAAACCGTATACAGAGAGCAGCTAGTGTAATGCTATAACACTTCCGGATCAGAATCTAAGACTAACAACTCAGAGGTGAATTTTATAAATAGACTTCGATAGACTTCGAGGTCGTTTGGCGTCAACCTGAAGCTGTAATGATGGTTAAATGGTTATTTAGAAGAGATCCTTAAAAATTAATTCCAAAAAGTATTAGACAGTGGGTATGTATTGCACGCATGTATAATATATGATTGAGTCATTACAGCTCGAGGCCGAAAGAGCTCGAAGTTTATCGAGCTTTTACACATCTGTGTTGGTAGTCTTGGACTCTGATGTTGGAAGTGTGGCGTGCTTCAAGCCTTGTATTCTCTCCACTCAATTTTTATTTTTTATTTAATGCCTGGACTTACTACTACAGTCTTGTAAACAATACTACTCAATAATTATTGAGTTTCTATGCTACCAAGTTAAAGTTATGACGCTTCTAAATTAGTATCGAGAGAAGTTGTGATTACATATTTGAAGTATATTACGACAAAGCTTGAGGTTTTATATAATATAACTTCTAAGTTTTTGTCCACATCCATATATCAGTATCCTATCGAGAATATTACTCTTATCTTTGACGAGGTAGTCCATCGCACTGAATTTCCATTACTTAGTTTTCGTGGAAAAACTGGAATTTCTGTACATCTTTTATATTCTACAAAAAAAAATATAGTAAGAAGTAATTTTCAGTATGCATAAAAAATATAAGCATAACAGTTCATTGTAAATAATATTTATTAAAATTAAAATCATGACAGCGTATTTGAACATTATTACTATCTATCTTACATTCAGTTAATTTACGAACAAAA
The DNA here is from genome assembly GCA_030522625.1 of Copidosoma aretas. Lineage (NCBI taxonomy): Eukaryota > Metazoa > Arthropoda > Insecta > Hymenoptera > Encyrtidae > Copidosoma > Copidosoma aretas. Next base: position 24,420 of record JAPYYV010004580.1, read on the forward strand.
TAATTTTCAATTGTATGTTTATAAGTTTACATTTCAAGTGTACCTTGAGTTTCTCTTACATACGAGGTGATTCTTAGAATTATTATTAAACGGAAAATAACATGTTTCAACTGGCACAAAAGTTTAAATTCAAAAGACAACAATTTTATACGACGCTATCATACTTATTCTATAATACACAATCCATTTCAAATTCAATTAATTTTAAAAATATTCAAATTTGTAACATTACATATTAATACGTGCATTTGCATGGTGTAGCCTTAGCTCTACTTAAAAATAGCATAAATTAACAAAACTTTCACCAATAAAAATGATAAATCATACGCATGAACACTAAGAACCGAGCTAAGAACAGTACTAAGGCACATTAAACTTGGTATTACAATTTTTTTATATCGATTCTTCATAGCACCACAGGTATCATCCAGATAAAGATTTTCGATGTGTCAACCATGTCCTCAGTGTATGCACAGCAATTGAATCCAGTTTCTCTTCTATATCTATCCCAACTGCACACACGGTAATTTTTGTACTTCAGCAAATTAAAGACAGAAGGAATTCTTTTTAAGGTTCTCCTCGCAGATTTTTACCAATTCGTGCACCCCAAACTTGAAAGCAGCCTCTTTCAGATCCACGATTTCTTTTCCCTGAATATCCGACACTCGACCGCAGTAAATGTATCGGAGCAACGCCGACATCGTAGAGTAATCCACGTCTTTGATCACAATCACGTTATTCCGGTTTCTTTTGGGAATCGTCTCTTCAAATATCACAGCGAACATCGCACTTTTATTTGCCAGGACCACCCTGTGTGCGAATACTTTCTCTTGTTCTTCAATATGATCAACCAGATACTGAATCACAAAAGTCACATCACTGTACATTTCGTCTTCCAAAGCCATTTTGAAATCAAAGCTGTCTCCGAAAGCTCCATTTTTCTCGGGTTCTCCCTTTTCATCACTGTTTTTCCAAATTTCAATTATCATTCGAAGATTCCCTTTTTCTGGGGCCTCGCCTTTGATGTTGTCATTGATGAGTCTTGGTTTTAACAACCCATCGAATCCATTATACGACATGCACGACGAGTCGCATATTATGTCTTGCACAGCAGTCGTATAAGAGATACGATTTTCATCGTTGATTACGCTGACCATGAACTTAATTCGAGTTTTTTGTCCGCCAAATGACTTGAGGTAGAACGAAAGGTCGCCTTGATCGTTTGGGTCCAAAATTAGCTGCCAGGAGTGACCAGAGGTGTAGAATACACGCGACACGATTTTTTCTCCAAGGAAAATATTGGTGGTACTTGTGTCGATTGTCCACAGAAACGCATCGTGTTTTATTATATTAATTCTTTTTATAAAATTATCAACCCTCATTTTCGCTTATCACTATTACACTTTCAAGCAGGACCGAAAAACTAGGCTTGGAGACTCGCGAAAAGATGTGAGTTGTGAGGTGCACGGCGTATGGCTGTCTACTGATACTTTTGAAAAATTCATGTATTCCTTGTGGCTCGAAAATTAACGGCTATACAGATGATATAAACAAACCAAAGTCACATATTTCCTCGAATGTATAAGGTTACCTTATATTTCGACAACATAGGGCGAAAGCTACGTTTTTCTACGAAGAGGTACTTATATTTGTATCAATTACGTTTCACCTTATGAACGAGTATATTATGTTTTCGTTTTTGAAGAAAAGACTGTTAAGACTATGAAGTTAAGGACTCTGTGATTCGATTCAATTGTCCATAACTTTAAAATCGATCTATCTCAACTTAAAATTCTGATCGTCTGAAAATAAAGCCAATACCTCACTGGCTCTTATTTGACCACGTGGTCCATAGAAAACGGATAAATAAATATTTTTTTAAACATCTATGTGAGTAGTTGATAAAAAAAAATCAATAATGCGATTCTTTGCTTGTGATCAAGTTCAATTTAAAAAAATGCCTTTTATTAAACTTTTAATTAATTATATTCCATAAAAAGTGAAGAATGGAAAAAAGTACGTTAAATATTTTGACGGTAATACTTTAAAGAGTGATGGTAAAAAATGACACTCACGAATGTCGGGAGAATTAGTCGTCTGGGATAAATTTTCGCGTACCATGACGAAACTGCGTGGAAGCTTGATTCCAAAGCCTTCTTTTCTTCAGCCAACACTCATGTCAAGGATTACAAAAGATAGGTATTTCGTAAGTGCCTTTTAGTTTGCAGAATAAGCTGTAGTTGGTGTAATTATTCTTTCATGGTCAAAAAAGGATAAGTGGCTTCTTCTTTCTGTTTAAAATTCGATAGTTGCGTATACCGAGATTAAATATTATGAAATTTTATGAAAACTTGAATAGTTTCGAGATGTGCACATGTACCTGTGTAAACGTCCAAACGAATTGCCCAATGTTTGCCGTAAGAGTTATGACATGTGTGCGTAGAGTCGAAAAAAAAACGTTCTGAGAAATTAAAAAAAAATTACGTACACCTATGGAAGCGAAGCAAAGCAAACATGAATTACACTAATTGCTTTTCAAACTCAACCTTGGGTAAATTGGACAGAGTATAGGGCGAAGGAGAATGATGCGGTACATCAAAGCACGAGTGTGTTTGTTTCTTTCAAAATTTTCATCCGTGTTTGTATAGGATATATGTGGGAAAAGACGTAGCCTGCTGGCAAACAAACGCAATTTTAGAATTTCTGATCGTTTCCGTTCTCATCGATCGACCTTAATTGCATTTCGCGCAGCCCCCTTCCTTCGTTCCGCGATATTCGGGTTAATGGCAGGTCTGCTGTTTTCATTATTTTATTTTTGCGTTCGTTCTCCTCGCAAAGATATTTACACTTTTGATGAATCACAACGGACGAAAACTGTATCGCCTCTCTCTGAGAAATAAAACATACAGATATTATGATTGAAAAATGTATTGTGCATTGCTTCTACTGCTAGTTTCACACTCGTTAGCTGCAACAATTAACGACCACGCGATCCGCACGCGTACAGACTAATTGCCGATTACACAAAAATTAAATACGAAAGCTCATTCGTTCGCACGATATAAGTAAAACTAGTCATAAGCGCGTCATCATTATCACAATGAATCGTATAATAACTCGGGATGATTGTTCCACATTATTACACACAGTATACATCGAGCAGTACAACACCACTGCAGCAGAGATATTAAAAATGTATGCACTGTCCGAAATAATGATCTTGTCTCTGCTTCTTTGTATGTTTCAACGACTTGAAAATCTCATTTGATCCGTATACCCTACATACATAGCAATGTCCTCGACAATGGCCGTGTCTCTCATGAATTACTCACGAGCATCTCTTGTCTCCTCCCCCCCCCCCCCCCCCCCCCCCCTCAAGTAAGTACCGTATGCATACTATTTCATTTGTTATCAATCAGTTTGTCATACATTATTACCATCATACTTGTATAGTATAGTGTACCCATTCATTACCGTCCAATATGAAATTACACATCTGCCAAACGAACGTCGTGCATGAAATTAGTTTGCACACCTCCTGTGTCCGTTGCTCGCCTTCATTTGTACATTTCAATCGGTTTGACCAACACGAACTTTGGCCCTCGTCGACAGTGCTATCGGGCCATGCTTCTCCACCAAGTTTTACAAAACCATTTGAAAAGAATAAATAAAGAAGAGGAGAAAAATACACGCCGCGGCGATTTTTCTGCAAACTTATTCTTCCAAAATATGCAAGCACGTGCTCGCGCGAGGAAAACCAGAGTATTGTACAGTTGTGCGTGAATATGCACAGAGAGAGAGAGAGAGAGAGAGAGCGTTCTTTAGCATTCCGAACGTGCCGAAGACCAACTTACGCGGCTCAGAAGCAGCAGCAGCAGCTAGTCCCTTACTCCTCCTCCGTACATACTCTTGTATCTCTCCCCTGGCGCGCTATTTTCATGCACTCGTAAAAAAAGTTTGTACACACGTACGCGTGTACAAGGTACGTCCGAAGAAGAAAACTGCAGCTCTCCTCGGTCCTTTGAGAAGAACAAAAAACAGCGCCTCTAAAGAGACTTATACTGTACACCTCTCTCGGGAGGGGGAGACACACACACACACACACACACACACACAGGCGGGGAGGAGGAAGCACGTGAGCGTATTTATAAACCGCGCCGAGAGAGTCTTCCTCCCTGCGACCGCAGCTGCCCGATGGCCGTGATACTTGCGGCAGATACTGCCCTGCCTCCGCGATTTATATTCGCGCGTTATGTTTCCCTCGCGCGTGTCTCAACACCCCACGGTGCCGGGAATAATAATAATCCGTAACAAGCCCGCAGGTGAATGAGCGTGTATAAGCGAGTGCTTTGCGTTGTTGCGTCGTACGTGCGTGCGGGCTCTTCCTTTAATACATCGACCCGCGGGTGACGACGCGGATCGAAAGCGAACTTCCCGGCGGGAGCTGGCTTTTGTCGTTGTGTCGGCTCTGTTGGCGTTTTCGTTTATACTTCACGCTGCTGCGATCGAGCTGGGCCGAGGCTGGTATACGCGAAAGATCGGTCGTGAGCATTTTTGGCGGTCTAGTTCGTATTGGTTTCGGAATCAACGATCGTCGTCGATGTATTTTTTTTTATTTTTATTTTATTATTCCGTGCACGCTCTGTTACCCACCGGTTTCACGAGAAAAAAAATGTTGTGCCAACGTTCTTTCGATTTTATCTTTTCCCAAGAATGCAGCAGCAGCGACGTGAACTAGTGCAGCGAATAATCGGAAAAACGTCGCGCGCAGCTCGGAAAAACGGTACGATCGTTGAGTGTACATAACATTATGTTCCGTGCATATTCATGCGAGAGAATTTTCGCGACGTCGCGGTCGCGAGGCATTGTATAGGTGTATATACATCTATAGGTGCCCAGAGGCGCGTTGCGCAATCCCCCGATGCGGAAGGAATTTCGTATTTTTGGGACTGCGCGTTTCGTTTTATGCGTAGAAATGATCGACAATACGGTTGAAAGATGAAAATATCTGGTTATTCATCGCTGAATTGATCAGTCAGCCGATTCTATGAAATGACGAGCGACGCCTTTGCGCTGTAGGTGGTGTGATTGATGGGCCCCGATGTCTCTCGCTGATATTTCATTCGAGAAGGACGCAAACGCATCGCCGCGAGTTTCCCCCGCCCGTATGACAGGCGACGTCAATATTATCGTGTCGATGTAGTATATTTTTGCAAACCTTCGAACTCGCGTTGCATTATATCCTTCGCGCGTCTTATTTCCTGACTTCTCTTCCGCAGTTGGAAAAAAAAGGAAGGAAAACGAAAGAAAGCCATTTTCCCCGCAATATTTTGTCCCCGCTTATCAGCCAAGTACGCTGTACATACAGGCTTGTATATCAGCGCTCGCGCGGAAGTGACATTTTTTTCCTCGACAATAAATTAAGGCTCGCGCGACGCTTTTATCTCTCCCTTAAGATTAAAACGTCGCAAAAATCAACCTCGTGCCCAACAGTTTTCGCAAACAAATACGTACGAGTGCGAAGACACACACACGCGCACGCTCGGATGATCCGCAAGTAATTTCAGCGGAGTCGCGCGGCGGGGTGGTGATGAGTTATGATTGTTATCATTGCTACAGCGAGGCTTGTCCCGATATAAGTCCATAATAAACACGTAAACATACAACAGTAATAACACGTGTGTCTTATCCCGCGCTTATCGCCGTATCGTCCGGCAGACGAGCCCGACTCTTTTATATCAGCTGCTGTCGACGACGCGAGTCTCACAAATTATACATCCCCGGACTTCTTTTCTTCTTCCCCCTCGTTATCGCTGCTACAGTTTTTGTATTTATCAACAGCGACACGCGATCGATCGCCATCTCGCCCCGCGCGTTTGGTTCGATAAAATACCCACTGCACTTGCGCAGCAGATAACGCGAGCTTTATTTATATTTACATTTTCGCGCTCTCGACTCGAGGACCGAACCGTCTATTTTCGAAACCCGCGCACGCGCTCATCCAGCGTTTTGATAGTTTATGCACACACACTGTACGGACTGCGAATCCGACTCTTATGTGTGCTTGTGTGTGTGTAGTTTTGGAGTATAAATTAATTACGCGCTCGAGTGTACACACATCCCGCGTTTTGCTTGACTCTCCGCTATTAGTCGCGCATATTATACGAATGGCTCGTGCAAATCTCCGATCGGCGCGTATAATCGATTAAACATTAGCGCGCCGGACAAAAGTCGGCGAACGCTATTGGAAGAGAAATCGAAGGGGGATATTGAACGCAGTGGTAAATCGCAGCGAGTCGGCCACTCGATAATACGACGGCTTAATTTTCTAACTAACGCTACAGGCGCGCGCGCGCGCGCGTGCGTGAGTGTGTGATTTTCGACGCGGAAATATTGATGCTTGCGGCGCAGCTTTCCTGCTTTGTCTTTTGTTAATAAATTAGCAGCGAGCTTTCCGTCCTCAGTGCTGAATCTTGCAAAACTTACTTCTATCGTCTTCGAATTGTTAAATAGTTGAATGAGTGAACCTTTTAAACCACCAAGTAATTAACTCTTTACAACCCAGCTCTTTCACTTTAAAGTTAATGAACGAGCGGTAAGACTTTTCTCTCGACAAGTTCTCAAAATCTTTAAATATACATGTGAAACATTACCTTCTCCAATTGATTCGCATACATCTAAAATTATCTTTAAAATCAACAGCATCTTGAAACATGAAGCAATCGGTTCAAGACGTAAATTACCATCACTTTTCAGATAAAATTTTCCTCCAATTATTCGGTCAAACATCCACGTCACCCAACTTTGTAATTTCATCCTGAGTTCTACAAATTAAAATTTTCAATCATCGCTTTATGCCCTGCTATATAATTATGAATAAAATCGTTATCAATTTTTACTTCTCGAGGAAATTATTGAATCCATGGAACAGCTGTACTATTCACATCGCTCTTTTTCTGTTCGAGGCCTATAATCATTGACAAACTTGAAATAAAAAAGCTGTATCACCTCAAGTACGTTTAGCTATTAATACACGGGAGCTTGAAATAGAGTTTGCATGACAATTAAATAAGATGACAGCTCATTAAATTTACGTGAGTTTGAATTTGATAGCTCCAAGGTCGCAAATCTCATAACCCGAGGAAATGATCTACTTACGAAAAAAGCTGGGTAATGGGGGAGGTTTTAGGGTTCGTAAGATTCAAGGTGCATAGTGCTTATACGTACAGAACTTTTTTTTTCTCTATTCATCAATTACTTTTTCATTCATCCGCGCGAGAAAATAAACTGGGCCACACGAGCTTGAGTTTCCCGCGCTGTTGGCTTTGAATTTTCCACCACCCCCACCACCTCTCTCGCAAGACAAACTTCTGACTCCGCTCCCCTGTGCATACTGCGCGTACATATATACATACACCCAAAAAGCACCCACGAATACCGCAAGCACCGGCCCCAGTCGCTGGCTTTTCCCACACACATCCGTAACGCGCGACGAGAGAACCCGAGCGCGCACGCGGCCTAATAAATATTTACACCGAGCAAACAAATTAATCGTCCGTCCGAGGAGAGCAAAATACGCGCGCGTGTGTGCGTTTCCTCGTTATCGAGCGGTGGCGCCGCGCAAGAAGCACGCGCACACACGAATCCACGAAACTAAACGAATCGGAAACTCATTTATTTCCCAAATTATTGCACAGCACCGCGTGCCGATAGAGAGACGCCGAACTTTATGTATTCGCCGAAACTAGCGCAGGGAGTCGTACGTTCCTCCAGCCACATCCAGCTCCATCGATCAATACCAGGTCCCCCCCCCATCGATCCGCGTCACAGCTCCGCACAAAGAAAGTTCAGCACCGAAAGCTGCCGCTCTTTCTTTCGGGACGAGACCTAAAAAAAAAAAAAAGAGGCCGAGCGAGCGAGTCTTCCTCCGTCCTGGTGACACGCGTACTACTGCGCACACGTGGGTCTCGGTGGTGGTGTCCCCTTTTCCTTTCTTCTCCTCTCGCGTGTACGAGCGATACTTAGGCGCGGGATCGAGACGACGACGACGACGGCGATCGGTGCAGGAGCCTCGGACGGAGGACGCGCGCGGAAAATTCATCACAACTCCGCGATCTCTCTCTGTCCGATCTATACTTCATCGAGCCGGCGCAGTGAAAAACCACGCGAGCTCGGGACAGGTTGAAGAATAATGCGCGGCGCGTATTGCACGCGAGCGCTGGAGGCCTTGGACGAGGTTGACCAGCGCTCCTCGATGGATAACTATGTAAATTCTCTCCGCCTCCTCCTCCTACTCGGCGTTTGTTCGGATGGCAACGACGTCGATGATTCGTAAAAGGCAATTATTGGCCGATCGCGGGGGTATATTGCGCTGTATGAAGGAAATTGCCGCTAATTAAAACGAGTGCGTGTGTGTGTGTGTGTTTGTGTTCGGAGGAGCACTCGAGCTTGGGATGATGATAGCGGTAGTATATAGGTGCGCGCGATTTAATTTGCAAATGGCACTGCACACTCGAGATGCGGCGCGCGGTAGGGCGGGGGGAGGGGGCGGATTTGACTTCTAAATTTTATAATTGCCGCTCGATTTGAGCTGGAGGAGAAGAAGGAAGGATAGCAAATGGCCAACCAATTTCCGACCGTCTGTCTGTACTGGCGAGTCGATAGGCGCCACGGCGCGCTCGTGCGGTTTTGTTTTGTGGTCTTGTCTCGTCGGGGCGCCCTTGATAGGCTGCAGAGCACCTGCCGTGGTTCTTCAGTGAACTGTGTAAGAGACACAACGAAGGAAAGTTGTGAGGATACGTTTTATTGATGGAGCATAATATAAATTTATTGTACGTGTGACTGATAAGAAAGGGGGGTAACAAAAAAAGTTAGAATAATTGTTCGTAACAATGTGCACCAGACAACTCCCGCTCTTATTAACCACGTGAAGATTGTAGAATGAAATTTTATTTTTTGTTTTGTTGTAAGTAAGAATGTATCCTGATGATTTTTTAATATTTATTTATTTTTAACATTGAAGTAACTAAACCTAGAAGAATCGACCGTCTGAACAACGAACAAGTAGAAACAGCCTTGTAAGTAGTAACAGTCGTGTTAGGTAAGACGAGTTATCCCCGAGTGGGGAGTAATTGAAGTGACCTGATAACTTGATATAAATTCGAATTCTATAATTTTTTTTCTTCAATTTATAAGCACTCAATGCAGGGAACTAACATGATGTATTAACGATTTTATTTTAAATGGTAACGCTCGATAGAAATAGAAAAAAAAATTGCACTCGATCTTAAATATTGAATTTTGTATCAATACCTTGCGTACGATTGCACACCTTGCTAGTACATTTTCCGAATAACTTATAGGTATAACCTCGGTAAACCTACAAATCTTCCTCCACTATTTTGAATTCCGACAAATGCTAAATCAGCGACTCACCCTCCAATCAAACAAACGTAATTGCCATCGATCTCGAACACATTCGACACTCTTTCACCGTACGACGCACCAAAGGAACCGCGACCCCCTATTTCACCCTCTACCCTTACAGACTATTAAATAATCCACTGCCTGATGTACATCGATCCATCCTTGCACACAGACACACAGACACACACATTTCTTACGCGTCATTTTAGACACACGTAATTAAAAAAAAAAATAATAATAATAAAAATAAACTCAAGCTCCGCGGCGCGTAAAATAATTCCCGGCTCTTTTCGCACACCCGTCACGTCACACGTATATAATATACATTTCAGAGAACCGCTGCGGATCTCGACAGAGAAATAGAGAAAACGAGCAGAGAGTCAGACCGGCCGGCGCCGTCGCACGAGAAAACGCGCGCGAATGCGGTACTTGTAACCGTGTATATAATGCTTACCGTATATAACACAACGTGACGCAGGCCCTCTCTTTTTATGTTTCTTTTTTTTTTTTTTTTCCCTCGTCGCGTTTACGTACACGCAGCGCGAGAGAGCTCGGACAAAGCCGAAGCAACAGGTTATTCCTCGGACCCGCTTTGGAACGCGGAGAGACGCGTACGCGCGTCAGAACTTAGGCGAGGACGCGAGAAACGCATTTGACTTCCTGTACCCGACGATTTTTGTTGTTGTTGTTGTTGTTGTTGTTGTTGCACGGTTTCTTAAAACGCAACCCAGGCATCGGCTATATGGGCATTTGTTTTTTTTTTCTTCGTGAGTCGTACTTTCGACTGTTCCATACAAGCACGTATGGATATTTCGAGGCAGCCGTTTCTCTCCCTACATTAACTCGTGTGCATATAATATACGCCGGCAAAGGCACACAGTCGACCTGGATAGGCGATAGGACGATCTTTCATAGGTCCTCCCCCCTTCCCCGTCTCTCTCTCTCTCTCTCTCTCTCTTATATATACCATCTTGTTCCTCTTTTCATATCTCGTTTGTGAATTACGACGACGACGACGACGACGACGACGACGATGATTGCTCTTGGGACTGCGGGTCAACACCTCTGCGCAACTCCTCGGCGCAGTTGATGGTTATTCCGTAATAGAGAACATCGTCTTGGTTACCCCCTTAATAAATTGAAAGACGACGAGGATGGAGGGTTGTTTTTTCGTGTCAAAGTATGCGATGGGACGATGTCTCTGTAGAAGGGACAAGAAGTGTGTCGAAGATAAGTGGATCGCCCTTTGGGGATCGATGATAGTAATAGGATTGTACTTCTTATCACACTTTTCTTCACTGGTTAGTAAATAAATTGTTTTTTACATCAACCAAATCGAACGTCGACATTGGAGTCTAATATATATGTCAGCTCGACATAAGTATCCATCTGATGGAACGTCAATCTCAATTTGCTTACTTTCCTTACTTTCAGTCTATAAGTATCACGAATTTGGTGGCTCACAAAGATATATCATCCTACAAATGTAAACATTTTGGCATACTAGGGAAAAAAAAATTGTTAACCAGAATAGCTGATGGAGAATCGGTATTTACTGTAACATTATGGAATACATGGAATTTTGATTGCTATTCCTGTAGTTGTACAACAAAACTGTTGATTATTTTAATAATATCGAAAAAAAAGTACAGTTCATCGAACATGCAGCAGTGTACGATACACACAAACATTGTTTTTGTGTTCATCTCCCTCACGTCGACAATAACTGCAATCGTGCTTTCTCTACCCACATTTTCTCTCTTTCACACCGCATAATAACAATAATAATAATAATAAGAATAGCATTCGATCAACACTAGGAAAGTTCTTATCGCGCGTACGAAGAGAAAAAAAAGAGCCAAGGCGATCTCCTACGCATCACACAAGTACTCCGATTCAATCTTTTCGCAGCGCGTCCTTGTCACGTTGACATTATACACGTGCGTTTCGCCGCACGAGCGCAGTACTTACTTGTATACAGATAAAAGTATAGTCGTAGTTGCGCTATATCCTACAAAGATGATCTTTGTAGCGCTGCTGAATGGACAAATCGTGCGTAAGTTGGGTCTCTTTCCATTCGAAGAGATCCCGGATACGCGATTGTGAATCATTTTCCATCGGTCATTTGACCGCGGTCGAGTCGAGCGGGGGAGAGTGTATTATATGCACACAATGTTCGAGATTATGTATATGGATGACCATCAAGTGTGTCCGTGCGCTCCTTCTCTGCTTCGAATGCATGATCGATTCGGCACGAACCAATCGTGCACACGAATTGATGGGGATGTATCGTCCCTTGGATAACAACTTTCGTCCCGGCGGTGTGGATAAAAATTCCAAAGCATTTCCCAACACAGCATGTATCCCTGCATCTTTCGCAAAAACGGTACGCTCGTCGGATCGCTCCGTGAATGTCTCGCTCGAAACTTCCGGCGCGGCTGCGTATATATAACGCGCGAGCTTTTCCGAGCGCGTGTTTTCGAAAATCCCCCGTACACGACCCCCCGACGACGACGACGACGATCGAACGAGCGCGAGGCAGACAATGCCCCCCCCTCTCTCTCTCAATATCCGCAGCGAGTTCAACGTTTAAAGGATTTACGACTGCCGGCGGAATCGAGTTTGCGCGGAGCCGAGATAAGCGCCCCGCGACCTTCTTTTCTCTCTCTCTCGCGGACGGACCGATTGCTTCGCGAGCTCTGCTAATATTATATATATAGTTGCTTGCTCGCGCACCACACGCGTGGAAGACGTAACGACGAGTCTCTCGGAGCCCGGGATTCGAGCTCGTGATTTTTCTCGTTTGGATTTTTTTTCTTTTTCTTCCCCCTCCCCCCCCGTTCCGCNNTTGTATTTCCCCCCCCCCCCCCCCCGTTCCGCACGCGCGTGTTTTTCGCGCCCATCTCTCTCGCGATGTCGATCGTATCGCTATCCGAGGCACATGTGCATATGTACGCAAGTATATTGTACACGGATATTGTACCGTTCGCGCGTATATATCCGCCGACGGAGATCTCGGCGCTTACTTGCTTATTACAAGGGCGGCCGGGGCTGGGGTGCGGGGCGCGCGGTGTGCATTAATCCCCGCGAAGCGGCTGGAGGGGGGGGGGGGGGGGGATGAAGAAGAAGGAGCGGTCGTCCGTGAAGGATCGCGCCGGGCAACACGTGGCCGCCGACGGTAATTGACACGATTCATTATTCCCCGGTGCGAGGCGCTGTCTCTCGTT
>JAPYYV010004581.1:0-24920 GCA_030522625.1 Copidosoma aretas
GGGAATCGCCTGACTGTTCGTTGTACGGACTGAAACGGAAAGAGGCCTTAATGCGCCAGATTGATCATCTGTACGGAAGATAACGGAAATTGTCTATTTTGCCGTAATCTTGTATAATTTTCTACACGGACGCCAAACGGAGGGGTCTGAATATCCAGTGCCTTGAACATGTGCATTCTTCTTGATGGTTTTAGGTTCCGATAATAGGTATAACTTTAACTGTCTGTTTGAAGATTTGAGGGTTCTATTAGAAAATTGCCAAAAATAACACTCTTTACCTTGACAGTCTAAAAAATTTTCAAAAATAGTGTTGTCAAACAACCCTAAGTGTACTACACTATTCTCTAAAAAAAATTTGTTGTCCTCTTGAATCATTGATTCTATTGATAGCTGTAGAATTTCCTTGTACGAATAATTCTTTTCTGTATCCAACTCAATTTTCTGCAAACCTCCGATGGGATGTTTCATTAACCTAAACTTGTTTTCGTTAATAAACTTGTGCTTCCACCCCACTGTCAACCTTTTAAACATTGATACTTTTGCCAATTTGCTAGGCTTTGGAGGTGATGAACTGGTATTACCATTGATAATAGAAAGGATTTGATCCACCCTCCTTTTATTCTCATTCTGCATAGGAGTTTCTAAAAATATAACAGCAAAATTAAGGTTTTTGAAAGATATATATTAAGAAATTTTACAAGAGTAGGTGAGCTGTAACTTACTACTTTTGCTTAGCAAAGGATTGAAAACTTGATATTCAGTAATGTTTTCTTGCAAAATTATATCGTTGTTTGCAATGGATAACCCAACGATAGCGCCATTGTGGTTGTATGTTAACGACGTTGCTTATGGGAAGTATATGTTTAACGTTGTTAAACTCAGTTTATTGTTCTTGACTTGTAATTTTACAGATATATTTCTGTCAACGACGGTTATTAAACGTAAAATTTTAAACATTCAAAAATAACCAAGTTGTTAAACGATTTTTTTACGTAAAAAAATAAAAGCCACGAGACAAGAGGTTAAGTTAACCGGGTTAATTTTGCGCCATGCGCCTTTTTACTTTGAGTGTGCCTCAGGCTTGCAAAATAATAGCAAGACATCAGACGCAGCGCACCGTCCATTCGATTCCATTCCATTTCATTGCAAACGGTCTCTTAAAGCTTGAAACAAGCAACGCAGCTCTTGCGTGTGCGCCTTTGTACGTAGAGCTAGCACATTTCTCGTGCTCGCGCAACACGGAGCAAGCATGAGCCATACAGGCTTCCGTATAAGATGGCGTGTACTACACGGTATTTGCACGTGTAGGCACGTCTACCGTCTGTATACTACACAGCCAGTAGAGCTGCACTCACACGCTCTTTTGACCTACGTGCACGGCATTTTCGGGTGTAAAGAGAAGTAGTCGTGTCTGCGTTGTGCATATATTCGTATAATAAATATGTTAAATTTTAAATTAGTATATGATAATGTAGTAACTTAGTACTGTCATGGATGATTGTTTTATTAAATACAAATAAGAAATAAAAAATATTATTGATGATAAATATACAATCAGTAAAAAAATCACAGTACGTGTCGGCTTATAACATACATAGTATATTTCGTACGAGTTCGGAAAGGCTTATATTTACGAACCGAGAAGTTTACGAGGTTTATAAAGTTTAAGAGGTTCGTAAATAAGTCTACGTACAAGTTTCGAATACTATTTTTCCGTCTGAAAACCCAAAATCAAGCGATGAAAGTGCTATTTTGAGGTTAGAAGATATAAACGTTTTTTTTACATGTTTATCCATAGTGACAATCAGATGACGAAAGCAGGATCCACTATTTACATGATGCACGTGTGATAACGTAATTATTCTGCGTTTAACAACAAAGTATATATTTTATCACGTATTTACAACGCAGACACGACTACTTCTCTTTACACCCGAAAATGCCGTGCACGCAGATCAAAAGAGCGTGTGAGTGCAGCTCTACTGGCTGTGTAGTATACACAGTCGGTAGACGTACCTACACGTGAAAATACCTAGTGACACTCTAGGAGTGTCTAGACACCTACCCCCACCACCACTGTCCGCCATTTTCAGTCAAACGCTGGCGGGTCGCATTCAAAACTAACCGCGACTTGTTTTTTAAATGTTTACACAATTCAATGGGTTTTTTTACATGGAATCATGTATTATGCACATTAAAAACTTAATAATTGATTACATTTAACAATTATTAATTTTTTTAACGGTGTGAATTGTTTTGAATGCGATCCGCCAGCGTTTTACTAAAAATGGCGGACAGTGGTGGTGGGGGTAGGTGTCCAGATACTCCTAGAGTGTCACTAGAAATACCGGGCAGTACACGCCATCATACGAGGCCAACGCGCTCGAGGTATGAAGGTGTCACTGCACTGCCTTACACAGTGCAAATCTTTTTCCGTGTAGTGTCTAAACTTACGCCCAGCTTCGTCTCCGCTGATGTAGATGCGTGTCACGTTCTGTATGCCAAAAAAAATTCTGTATCGATTCCGCTCATACTAAGCACATTTTTTATCCTTCTACTTAGTGTCTACGAGCCTACTTTCATGTGGGGTTTTTCATGTGAAATAAACAAAGAATCTATTGATTCTCGCAACCCTTTTGTCATGTCTGTGTAGTTTAATAAGATACGAGCGACACAAATATTTGCCTTCTCAAAGAAGGGAACAACCAAGACTGGTTATTTTTTACCTGGCTTCGAGGTTTTTATTGCTGCTATTACCCTTATCTCGATCTTGACCTCAGAGCTTAAGATATCTTTTATTCCAATTACCGACAGAGTTTGCATCCTATCAGCCGTGACTAGTGCTTACAACGATTCTAGCTTTAGAGATAGCCTTTCCAGAGATAGATCTTGGTTTAGGAACCAATTAGAAAGAAAATTTAACACAATTTTTGGTTCCCAAGTGGAGTTGTATTTTCTCTTTGGTGGGCGAAGTCTTCCAGACCCTCTACATATTCGCTCCACTCCTGGGTCCTGTGCAATGCTAGGTTCAAGAATAAAGAGCAAGTCAGATCGGTACGAATTTATAGTTCCGTAGGACGCACCGCTGGAGAACTCTTGAGTTAGAGAATCTTGTACTCTTGATTCGTCTCTTTCACATGGGTTGAAACTGGATTTTTGGCAAAACAGCCGCCACTTTTTTAATGGGCACTCAGAAGAGACTCTGTAACGGAAGACATCGCAAGCTAACATGCATCCTTCGACATTCCCATTATGCTGAAAGCTTTCCGGATAACTTCCCTGCCACTAAGGAAATCTGTCTCCACAGCGGGTACGGGTTCGAAGAAAGCAAGAGATTAAGAATTAGACGAAAGGTCAATGGCATTGATACGAAAATGCTGGACATGAGAGGGTACCAAGGCTGTGATGGCCAATTCGTCACTACCAGGATACTCTCCGCTTTATCACTTCTTATTTCTCTTATAACTTTTAGAATAAGGTTAAAAGGCGGAAACGCATAGAAGGCAATTTTTGTCCATTTTAAGGTAAACGCGTTTACTGCCACACAGCCTGGATCCTTTTTCCCCGAAATGTACTCGATGCATTTCGCGTTGCTACGGGTCGCGAACAAGTCTATGCTTGGGGATCCGAAGACAATGCAGATTTTCCTGAATGCGTTTTGCGCCAATTTGAATTCTGTTTCTGACTCCTCGTGTCTCGACTCTGCATCCGCGATCGCGTTATCACGTGAGCTTACGTAAGAAGCAAAGATCCAAATATTGCGCTCCTCACACCATTGCCAAATTCTTTTCGTTACATCATTTAATTTTGAACTCTTTATGCCTCCCAGATTATTAATATAGCACACAGCTGTAGTATTGTCGATCCTCAATAGGATGTTACAATGTTTGTGATTTTCGGCGAAGCTTTGCAGATCTAAGAAAGTAGATTGCAGTTCTAGGTAGTTAATATGTTCTCGACGTTCAGACCGAGACCAAAAACCATGAATTTTTTCCCCTTTACACTCGGCGCCCCAGCCCGATAACGAGGAATCTGAGAAGATTTCTAGGACGTACTCCCCCTGTTCGATTTGATTGGAACTTTTGAAGATGTTAAGTAAACTTCCTCTATGAAAAACATTCCTGCAAAACGGGCTTCAGTTCCATATGCTTCGACGGCACACGATGAAAGAATGATGTTTTGTGGTACTAGCACCGGACAAGGACGCGCAAGGTAGGAACATGCAAGCTTTTTTAAAATTTCCTTTAAGGTAGTTCAGCACCCCTAGCGGTCCTCAACCTGTTACATACAACAGTAATTTAATAATTTTCCAAATGATAATTGATAGCTATCATTAGTTGACACTGAAATAACCTAAAAAACCTTTAAATCACAAAACTGGCAGAGAAGAACAAATGCTTTTAACTAAATGCAAAAATTTGGGAACAATTTTATCATTTTATATATATACTAAAAGCGTTGGAGATTATTTTGAAATTGCGATATCTATTAAACGACACGCTACATTTTCTAATTTTTTGCTATATACATGGTCGCTATATTTCTTATACTATAATATTTTTTTCAAACAATCGTAAGAAAATTTGTGATGTTATTAACGAAGGCGGATATTTCGAATTGCTTGCTCGTAATATACCGTGTTAAAACATACAAATTCAACATTGAACATCTTGAAAACGATACGCCAAATCTTTATAATACTTTTACCACTAATGTTTGGCAATGTTTACGACTTATATCTCAAGACTCAACGTTTTCGTGAGAAAATTATTTTTTGCATGAACTACCTTAATAAGTGTGGCACTATCGGCATGGGATGGGGGGTACTACTATATGAGCTCGAGGAAGAGGCTCGAAATACAATTTTATTTGGTCCGTCACATAGATTATCAAAAAATGTTGAACGCGTATTTTTTTTTTTTTTTTTTTTTTAACAAAAAATTTCGGAGATGGAGCATGTCAAAGTTCTGGAGTAGGGGTAAAATACGTCACAAGGACATAAAAATCGTATGTTGTCGTTACAACATCATCAGCCCTCACTGATTAACTTTGATGCACAATAGCTCTGTCATTTTTCGTTCATATGAAAAAAGAAAAAATACGTGTCCAATATTTTTTAATAATCTATCTGACGGACCAAATATACCCTGGTAGAAATCTAAGCATCTCTGCTGGTCAACCGAGTAGTTCTTGCCGAATTCAAATCGCTAGTTCTTACTGGTGCATTTACGATGAACTAGGTAAGAACTCGGCAATAAACCGTCAACAGTCTCAAGTACACATAACATGAACGACACGAACAAAAATAAGTCTATACGTACAAAAAGGTGTTTGTGAGGTGACAAAAACATTCCAAATCATGTAAACTTGCGCCTGTCATAATATTATTTTGTTATTTCAACAAAAGATGCAGTATTCTTCTTGTTTCTGCAGTCTGTATCAGTTGATGAACGAGAGAGTAAGACAGATAGAGAGGCTGAGTAAGCAGACGGCCATGCCGCGTCTTTGCCGAGCTCTTTGACGAGTTTATCGTCAGCATATCGGGATTCATTGTAGTAAAATAGACCAGGTTCGGAGTCGATAAACTTGTCAATTGAGGATATTATCGTGAATCGCTGGCCAGCAAATGTAGTAAATTTCTACCAGGGTACTTTTTCATGCAAGATCAAGATTTACCGTCATCGATTTTTCAAAAAAAGTCGGATTATTGTTAAATGTGCATTTGTTTATGAAATTGTTTTCAATTTTCATGAATAAATGAATTTTAACAATCAAAACAACTTTTTTAGAAAATCCAAGACGGTTAATTTATAACTATTCAAATGGAGAAAAAAACTTACTCTTCTATATTAAAATTAAATGATCATTATGAATTTTTATTACAAAGTGTGAAAATTTTTCATTAAGGAGGTTTCTCTGGTCAAACTATTAACAGAAAAAAAATCAATAAAAAAATGTGTAAATGTACAAAAATGTACGCAAAATGTTCGTACAAAGTTTGGAGACCATACACCGCCTAATGGTCGAGATATTAGTTAAAGAAAATTTTTTCTCTTAACGTGTAGGCTTATGAAAAAGTTAAAATTTTCTGTACGTTGACAAACATGACTCCAAGATAGGTGAAGATATATTCACGTATATAAATGACTCTAATGGCATTTACCTATCAAATTTTTTTTTTTTTTTTTTTTTTTCAACCTACAGCGTGAAGCCTCCATACGTGATGGAAATCGCAATATTTTTATAATAGCCCTTATTTCAATAAACATCGAATTTTGATTAATTTCTTTCATATTCATACCAAGTAAATTCGAGTAGTCAAATTAAAATTATTGATGAGACGAAAAAAACCACCTCGACCCCGGAGTCGAACCGGGGTTTTAATTTGACTACTCGAATTTACTTGGTATAAATATGAAAGAAACTCATCAAAATTCGATGTTTATTGAAATAAGGGCTATTATAAAAATATAGCGATTTCTATCACGTATGGAAGCTTCGCGCTGTACGTTAAAGAAAAAAAAAAAAAAAAAATTTGGTAGGTAAATGCCATTAGAGTCATTTATATATGTGATTAAAATTTTCTACTATTTGCGAAGAATTTCTCATAGAAACAACAGCGCGATTTCAATGAAATTTCAAGATAACAAAAAAATTCTCAAAGATTGTTTGTATTCTAAGACTTCATGGCTTAATTTTTAAGATAATTACTTCCGACAAGTTATGAGTTTTGTTTGAGATTATACACGGGCTTAGAGGGAGCACTGCGCTAATCAAATCAAGTTTCGAGAGTCAAATTTTGTGTTTGACACTTGCGGTACCAGATAAACCTCCTTAACACGATATTTTGATAAATAAATGAAAAAATCTGAAAAAAATCCGTGATGTACCCTATACATGCGACAGTGTCATACATTTAAATAACAAAGATACAATAATGTGTCACTGAGAAACATAACTTTTTTAATAACCTTTAAATTTTTTGATACAACTAGATTAACGTAGAATATCAAAAAACAACAATAAAATGCTGCAATATAAACATTAAAAAAAATATATTTTCAAAAATAAATTTAAAAAAAACCACATCGATAAAATTACATTTTTTTTGGCCTTTGGTGATGGAAATGTAATCACAAAAAGAATGAGCCATGTTTAATAAATTAGGTTAAAAAAATCCTAAAAAATGACTGATTATATACATACACACACACGCCCGTATCTTTTTTTTATTTTTAATTTAAATACATTACTTAGTCCTAGATCTAATTATTTTGAAGCCATATTTAAAGAGGTTCAATGATTTTCTCAAAATGCAGAGAAAGCAATGAAACTTTCTATAATAACTATTCAGAGTGTGAGGAAACTGTGAATTTTTTCAATATTTTCCACCACAAAATTGTTTATTTATGAAAAAGCATTGCCGTCCTTGAGGGCTTGTGTTTGAGTTGAAATTTCATCAATAGAAAAATACGTGGTAAAAAATTTTGAAAAAATTTAGTTTCCTGACACTCTGAATTGTTAGTGTTAAAAGTTTTACTGCATTCTCTGCATTTAAAGAAACTCATTGAACCTCCTTAAGCAAAGTCGGTCGTGGGAATCCCGATTCCCGAGATATGACTGATTATGTACCGACTTACGTACTTACATACATATATATATATATATATATATATATACACACGCACGCACACACATACACATACAGAGACGGGCATTTTTGCCAATAAATTTACAATCATTTCAAACTTTAGAAAACATATTTGTAAGATAATATCTCGTTATGCGATTTTTCGTCCATTACACATCGCTCTTATGATGACATAAATAAGAATATTTTGAACAGCTACTTCTCATTCATTTGTCTCCAAAGTCAAAGTAATAGGGTGGAAATATTAACAAACTATATTTCACCAACTTAGTTAAAAAAAGTTTACTTCCTGGTCGAAAGGCAATGAATAATCGTATCAGGAATCCTAAAACGTGATGTGACTTTTCCATGAGGTCTATGTTATTTTTCTCTAAACCTTACTACATATACATATCTCATGATATTTATGGTTGGATTCGGAGAATTTTAACGCATTATATTCTTACGGCAACGCCAAATGAGTTTAGAAGCTTTTACTTTTACTCCCTAGATGTGTGATGTACTATTTTGAAAGTATATATAGAATCCGGAAAAGTTTGTTTGTATTCTATAAAAGTTAACAGAAGGTAAATTATTCACTTAACTTCCCTGATTTCAAGGTGCGTAGATTCAAGCATGGATTTGGTTAATTTTGATGTATTTACATCCCTGCTACTTTAAAAATCTGAAAAACAAGATAGCCATTTTATGAATCCACGCAAAAATATAAATAATAATGATTGAAAGATGTATTATTTCAAACGAATTAATGTGTACGAATGCTACTTAAAATCATTTAATTTGTTTTCACCGAATAATATTATTAACTTGCTGTAATAGAAACGTGAATTTTTTTTCTACGAAGCATTAGTTTCTAAATAACTAGATGTACGAAAAAACGATTCGAATTTCGTACTCCTAACCTAATATGAAACTTTATCGCCGAAAAATAAAAATAAAATTCGGAAAATAAAATTTCTGTGCAAACAATTTCTTTCGTATTCTCACAAATGACAAACAATTCGTTTTTTTATCTACGATGATTTGCTCAAATATTACGATGTGTATCAGCACTCAATGAAACAGTGTCCTGAATCGTTCCAATCGTGAGTAACAGTCGCATCTCGACTAAACGTCGGATACGACGTCATGCAAACGCAGCCTCAACGCGACGACAGCATCTCCGATCCTTGGCCTTCTTTTTAACCTCGCCTTTCGAATTCCTCCTCTCCATGAATTACTGAAGGAACGAGAAAAGGGAAAAAGAAAAAGTCCGTTAGATAACACGAGGGACACGCCGAGACGCTCCCGCAGCCCAGAGAACAAGGAGAAGAAGAGGGGGGCGGGAGAGGGAAAAAGAGGGGCAGTGGAAAAACTAAGCTCTCGTGAGCGTCCCCAAGTGACGAGTTTATATACTATACAAAATACAGACGCTCATTGTGGTGCGTCGGTTGTCTATAATACAGAGCACGCGGAGCGAGCGTGACGTAGCCGCCGAAGAGACGCAGACAGCTGTATTGGTGGAAGGCGGCTGACTGCGCGTCCCCCCTGATTGGTCGGGGCTCGCTATAAGCTGTGCCAAGCCTTGCCAGGGCATTCAGTTCTGTTGTTACTCACCCACTGAACACTTGGTAAGTACCTACTTATACCTGACTAGAACGTACATTTCCATCCTTCATCCGGACTTTTCTTTGCATCCGTATTTGTCTGTTTCGTTCGTCATTAGTAAAATTAAGTTGATAATTCGTCACATCCAGTGCGTGAAAGAGACGAGAAGCGTATTATTTTTTGATTCGCGTATATATGTTTTGCAAACAGAGAGGCGAACAGCTGACTGCAAGTATAAGCCGATCGATATACGACGAGTCCACTTCTTGCGGGTTTTGTGTTTGTAAACCATACGAATTTCGAGGTAGTGTTCCGTTGGAAAATTCCGCAGTTTCACGTAGTTGTATTGTTCATTTATTTATATTTTTTTTAGAGTGACAGTGCGAATTTGTAACGGAACAATGTTGAAGCGACGCTACAGTGCGTCGATTATTTTGTTGCACGAATTTCCCGAAATGTCACATCCATATTTTTAGACAACAGCCCGATGCACGTAATAATATTAAATTTAGTGACAAAACGAAGCTGCGTCCAAAAACTTACCACTCGGAATTGAATCAGCCTTTTGCCATCGACTAGGTGGCAAATCGATAGTACCGTGTTACTTTTACTTCTGCGCAAGAGCGGCTTATCCCTTTGCCCTAATTTTAGAGAGTTGCGACGTATAAGATGATGATACACAATGACTGGCATAATATTTAAAGGTAGTAATGAAAGAAAAATTTATTTATAAAGTCGGGTGAAATTTTGAAATAATGCCACCGTTCTATTTTCCTTAATGATGATCTCATTATCAACGTTCAGTGCAAAGAAACGAGCCGGAAACAACTTGTTTAATTATTATTCACTTTCACTGTCAACACTTGATACGCTTGCGGTCATTGAAACTCAAATAGCAGTCGTTGTGTATTGAATGTACTATTTTTCATATTATAACCTAATCATGAAAAATAGCTCTTTAAGACTAAAATTTCAACAAAGTGTAACCGTAGTAACAATGTAAAAAAATATTGCTAGTCATTAATAATATTTTAATCCAACAGTCTTTTAAGTTGGAAGAAAATTTATTTGCAGAGACTAAAATTCATTTCTCGTATTTCAAATGGTATACTATATCGAAAACATTGTTTTACAACCTTATTTAAATAAGTACGAAAATTTCCAAATTACTATTTTTGCTCTTCTGAATCGAATATTACCTTATCGCACTAATATTTAGGATAGCGATTTAAAACCTCGACTACGAAAGCAGCATGATTCATACTAGAAATAAAGTAAGTGAACACGAATGTTCGAATGTCCACATAGAAACCAAGAAAGAGTCAAAGTGAAATCGAATCATATGTATGCATGGACTTAAAGATACGATAGTTTAGAGATTCGTGTGGCATATCTTATGTGTCATCATTTTTCTCGATAGTGTGAGTCTTTCAAACAGTCGAATATAGTATTTCAACATCTAAAATATGTAAGTAGCTTCTAGTTCAAAGTTTCATAAAAAAAAACAACTTTTATCGTCAACGATAGATGAATACTATTTTTGTCCAGATGAATCGAGTCGCGAAATGTCCTAACTACGACCCCAAGGAAAAATCAATCTGAATGATTTAAAATAAACCTCGTGTAATTACTCAGACCCTGCTTATCCATTACGTCAAAATGCATTTCGCAAGTCGATTGAAAAGATATTAAACTGCACTGTGATTCCCAGCTTCATTATGGATATGTAACCAACTCCAAGAAGAACTCCAATGTACTATACTTCGACAATGCGACGAAAATCCAATTGGGTACATAATAATCATACATGCAATACTCTACACTCGAAATCACTAATAGTTCACGTTCTTGCATATCTTACTGTAATAATGACAGACACAAATGACGTTAATCTTTGATTGCATACAGCACGAGCGATAACATAAAAAGCGCACAATCTCGCTTTGCAGACAGTTTGACGCGTCAACACAAAGAATGATAATAATAATATGTAGACACTTGATACACCCAAAGCTCCTCGGGCCGTAAACGCATGCATACAGTTCACGTGCTTTTATCGTGGATGGACTTTGCTCGGTTCTTTTTTATGCTTACATGTCTACATGTATATAGATACGTATGTCAGAAGATGGTACAAGCAATGTGCTTATCAATCATTCATATCGGGACTGTTACGTATATAAAAACCAGTCACGACTTAAGTATTCCGAAACATAAAGCTAGATCGTTTTCTGCGAAATCCGTCCAGGTGATATCATAATGCACATGATTTCCCGTTCAGCTTATTACTGCTTATCTAGAGTATTGTCGAGACATCTCAAGTATCTGTAAGTTTGCAAATATTGCTTCAACAATCGTCTATAAAGTATCAGTTTCAAAACTACAATTTCACTGAAAAATCAGTATATCTTAGAAACCATTAGAGTGCTTTCGATGGTTTAAGGTTAAAAATTTTTGTTTTTTAACCTTAGATCGATTTCAAAACAAATTTAAGTTCCATACCTTATTAAGATTGTTATAACGATTTTCTATGTTCTAAGCGCAATTTTTGGCTACTTTTGGGGTAAAAAATTTATATTTGGTTTCCTTGATGGTTGTATCTCGTAGAGCATTAAAACAGCTTCATTTTAAATAAAACAATGTTTTTTATTTTATGGGGTTTTTTTGAGTGAAAAAATTTTAATTTGATTTCGTAAATAGTTATATTCTATAGATAATTAAATAGCTTCATATAATTAAATAATATTTTAGCTACAAGATAGTTATATTGTGTATATCGATTTCAGTAATAAGTTCCAATTATTTGTTCAATTGTTTTTAATTCAAATAAATTTTAACACAATTTTTTGTACTATTCGGGTAAAAATTATTATCTTATTTTCAAAATGATTCCACATCATTGAGCATGAAAATAGCTTCTTTTCACACTTTAAATCATTCTATTTTATTTTTTTTTAGTGACATAGTTGCAGAAGAGTGTTGTTGAGGAAGCTTTGTACTAATTTATTGGCAGCGGTTTTTTCAATTGAATGAGCGTTATTCGAAACATTTTTTCATCTGCAGTATCTTTTTTCGATCATGAATTGAGAACGTAAAAGTTGTAGTTTTATTAAAAGTGATATCGATTATGAATAGTATGAATATTTTTATGATAAAATAATACATACTCGGTATAGGTAAACAAACATTCAGAACAAAATTTACTAATTAATGCTGAGAAGATACTGTTACTCTGTTGGAAGTGTTTATAACGGTCGGATAAATGTACGCTTTAAATTTTCCAGAATCATTATGTCAGGAGTGTATTTTTAAATAATACTTTAGCAACGCTCGATATGATTCAAATAAAAGGTATTGTGTGATAAAATATGAATGGCATAAGCTAGGAACAATACAAAATAAAAAACACATATGTGAACTAAGTGAAGTATGGACATGATTAATATACAAAAATACATCATAATACATGGCATGTGCATAATTGTGTGTCATGATTATAAGTGAATAATTATGATGATCACAGTAATTTTTTCAATCATTATTGCATACATTCCCATACATCCCACATCATTGGTTATAAATTACCATACAAATTAATAATGAAAATATAATAGGGTTATTGCACAAAAAATTATATTTGGTCCATTAGGTAGATTATGAAAAAATATTATTCACGTTTTTTTTTCGTTTTTTACATTAAAAAAATCTGACGAAGAAAGAGCTCGTTAAAATTACGCGTAAAAATTGTATGTATTAATGAAAAATGTTTCCACCTCTCCTGGACTTTAATGTGCTCTGTCTCTTGCAATTTTCTTTTTTGTCAAAAAGAATCAATGTGTCCAATAATTTTTAATAATCTACTTGACGGGACTAAAGGATTTTCAAAAAAAATCTCGACCCAAGTACCTTTTTGTTGGCAAATTTTTGTTGCAAAGTTTTTCTATTTTTAATAGAATTCAAATGAGTTATAATGCACAAAAATCATTGCCTAAAAATAATCAATGATAATAGACTAAATATGATATCTTTTCAGTTAATGTATACTTACATAGTGTACATATATCTTAAGATATAATTTTATTGAATGAGTCTCGAAAAAAACACTAACACGAGTAAAAGTAAGTTAATTAGTGTTAATAATTTTGATTTACTCTATTGAGAACAAAAAGTCATAGAAACTGTACAGATGACGTAAGAATTAAACTATTCAAATTAAATCATACATTCGATTTTTCAAGCTTCATTCTTCGAAACGAATATTAGACGATCGGTATGACGTAAATGGTAGAGAATTGTTTTCGATTGATATTCATGTATACTTTTGGTATTGAAGTCGATAGCGGTAATATTTTTTTGATCACTATTTAAAACCTTTTCAAAATATGTTATCATTTTTGGATTTAAATGTTGTTTAAAACTAATATTTGAGAATGTTACAGTATGGTAAAACTTGACAAACTAATTGACTGTAAAAAATACAATGTGTTAAGTCGATGAAATAAAGTCTTGCACATTATAATTCACCAAAAATAATAAATGATTGTGTTGATGAAATAAGGTGACGAGAAAACTTTTACAGTTCCAATAAATTTTGTATTTTTTTTTTTTATTTTTTTTTTTTTTTTCCTGTAGGCTTGAAATAAAAAATAAAAAAAACAATTACGATAATATATATCATAAAACAAGCATGTATGTTTGGGTAGGACTGGAAAATTACCAGCTGTATCGATGAGAAATTTGAAATCGTGTTGAACACATTGTGAACGTAAGTAATTCAAGTCGTAACTCTACCTCTCATTTGACTGGAAATATTCAATGTCTAAAAAGAGCCTCAAGTCAAAGGTGACCTTTTAGAAATCATGGAGCTATAGTCCTCTCCCGCCCCCATTATCGTCATATGCTTGTACTAAGAAGTGGCTTATAGTATCCATTACTGTAAGAAATGGAACGTCTCGTCCGTTAAGACGACTCCACATTGACTCTAATAAATTTTTCAAGTTCTTATAACCCAGTGAATACTGTTGCGAGCGAATGATAGAATAGTTATTGTTTTCAACAGAATCAAAAAAAGGTACTAGTGATTCAATCATTTACCAGCTTTGTTGACTTGAGAATTCACGACAACAATAAAATTAGTCATCGACATACCAATGATAAATATTTAGAAAATTCACTCAAGTCATGATTAATAATTTTTGTATACGTTTTCCAAATAAGTTTCTAATACATCTAAAAGTCAATAACTGTCTTGTTGATAGAGAAACAGATATCATATATATTTCCACTTCATTCGTTGAGTAGGTAGACGAAAGTCGTATCTCAAAAATTTGTTTCATAAATGTCGCATGCCAACATTTTTTAAATTAAATTTTTGTACCTCAAAATTGGAAAATAATGATAGGGTATGAAAACAATTCCGCTGTGGACTTTTCACTTTTTCTAAGTTTAGAAGAATACTAGCGCGATTCGCGATGGATTACAAGAGTGAAGTATCTGTTCTTAGAGAAATCTACAACTTATTTTTCTGAACATTATTTTTAATGGGAAAATCTACTTGATTTCCATAAAAATTGATGTTTAGATTATGTGACTTGATATTGTATTTCATTCGAATCGTGTTAATCTTGATCTGAGCTCAACAAAAAGGGCATAATTTTTGGTCTAGACCATAATTTTTTTAACACCATTTGCATTTCTTGCGCCAACCTCCAAACATTAGTTTCATCGAGCATTAGTTATCCATGATTTAAAAAAATAAGTAAATAAATGATAAGCTTTTTTTTTGACAGAGGTTTTTTAAAATCTTTGTTTGAATAACTTAAAATTGTTGTAAAAACTTAAAATTTGAATTCAATCCACTTTTTTTTTATTTTTTTTTTAACGTGTCTTTTAATTTACCAGCTCTAAGAACTATGTCATTAGTCTCAACCGATCACACGATAAATAGAAGGCTTTGGTAACGTAAAAATATTCTTTTTAATATGAGAAAACACTTAGAGATACGATATTTTTTGAAAAACAAGTTGTAAATGCGACGGTTTAGAAAACATTTTTGAGATACTAATTACAGTCAAACTTAACGACGTATATTTTTACTGTACTGAATAGTATACTTTCTTCCTGCTACCTTATACAAACGAAAATCATTGAATATTCAATGCTTAAGTAATTCATATTTTGAGTAAAATTTCTTCTCCATAATTCCAAGAGCACATCTCTAACGTACGCTCGGTGCAACTAAGACCTGTCCTGCAGGGCCCTAATACAGAACTGCCGCGGCAGTGTACACCATGCTGTTCTTAAATAAAGTTCGGGACAGATCTCAGTTCCACCGACTATCCATACATCAATACACAAGCGATTTCCCTATAGATACACATAATCCGGCGTCGATACCAATACAATACGATATTTAGACGAAATATTGTCATGATGTCGAAGTATTGGAAAAACTTGAATAGTGTATCGATATCGTCTCCATACAATCTCAATATTATCGTATCGTATCTAAATACTGATTTCAATTTTATACGTTGTAAACGTTTTGTGTATAAACACTTTGTATACACATTGCAAACAGTTTGTTTGCGTTATGAACTGTATTCTTTGCCTGTGCTCACTGAATCTGTTCGGACCCAAACGTCAGTCCGACAAGAAAGTACCGCTCTTATACAATTTTCCTGATATGAAACGGTCTCGAGGTGATATCATCGAAGATGATAAAAAGTCGGTTAAAAAAAAGAAACTAACATCCTCTCGAGATGACTCGAAATTCAGTTATGAACATTATCGTATGTCTGAAAGAGCACCTAAAGAAACAGATATTTTACGATTTTAAAGTTATGTGTATTGAAATAAATTCCTGTCTTTAGCTTGTCATAGAAAATCGATTTAAATTATTTCAAGCCTCTAAAATTGATCATAACGTTTTTTTCTATGATTAAATTATTATTTGACAATATTTTGGACAGTATCGATAATATTGACTGGAAAATATCGATATCGTATCGATTTTACCATCTTCGGTACATCAAATATCGTGCAGCCCTAAATTCTGGTCGCTGAGGGGATGGGGGTATTTGTGGCCATTAGGGAACTCAACCAGGTAACTTGACATTTTTTAATGTACACTAGTTCGCAGAATCCGAATTTCTTGGTTACCCAGCCGAAATCCTGTAAGTTTTTTGTTCGTTGCAATTATTTAAAGAAATTAACTAAAAGTTGCAAATTTTGTTTGAAAAATTTGTTTTTCTCATCGTTGGACTTATTTTAAACCGCAAAAGGCTCCTTGAAACCTTTTCAAAAACCTATTTTTCCGTAAAAAATTTGTAGAGGTTGAAAAGATGAGATTTTTTTTTTAACCTTGCACATTAGACACGGAATAGGTTTTTCAAAAAAATCACAAAAGACCTTTTCGGTTTAAAATAGGATTTTTGTAACGAAATTCGCAGTTTTCATTTATTTGTCAAAATAATTAGAAATTGATAACTTTGCTAGAATAATTTATGTTCCCATTTTGACCGATTATAACCGAAAAGGTCTTTTGGAACTTTTTTTAAAAAACCCACAGTTTTCCCGTAAAAAATGTGCAAAGTGAAAAAAAAATCCCAACGTTTCGAACTTGGCTAAATTTTGTACGCGAAAACAGCAGGTTCTTCGAAAAAATTAGAAGACATCTTTTCGGTTTGAAAAAAGTCAGAGGAAAAGACAAATTTTGTTCGATAAAAATTACAATTTCCAGCTTGTTTGAACAATCGCAACGACAAAAATACCCACAGGCCTCCGGCTTGGTGACGAATGAATCCGGATCCCTGCACGCACGAGGATACATTAGAAAGCGTCCAGTTGCCTAGCACCGCGAGGACCGCCTCAGCGTCCGGATCATCAGCGCCACAGCTCCGACCCGCCCCGCAACAGGTTCCCCTTCGCCCGCCCGTTCTCCAGCTCCAAAATTTCCACTGC
This sequence comes from Copidosoma aretas, assembly GCA_030522625.1. NCBI lineage: Eukaryota > Metazoa > Arthropoda > Insecta > Hymenoptera > Encyrtidae > Copidosoma > Copidosoma aretas. Next base: position 17,201 of record JAPYYV010004581.1, read on the forward strand.
TCGATCATCGGGGCGTGAGCACATAGCCCGCACCCAACGCGCGCTCCGAACCCGCCCGTCCCCGACGCGCCGGACGGACTCTCCCGCAGCAACCGAGTCAGCCGGCGAGGCCCGCGCCTGGCCGGTCTCCAATGTCGCTCGCTATTTTTACGAGCTGTTCTTCTCTCTCCACCACTGTGCTCCCCAGTTACGCCGCCGAGACAGTGCCCACGACGGAAGGAGCGGAAAAAGTTTCCACGCCGCACACGCTCGGAGTGCAATGCTGCCGGGGGAGACGCGAGCGCCGCGGATACGGCGGAGGGAGGCCGGAGTCGCGCGTTTTTCTTTGTCCCGGATACATTCGCGCACCACCGATCGAGCGATCGTGAGTAGGCTTCGTTCCTCCGCGATTCAGCGCCCCGGGGGGACGCGATCCGCCGTTCCGTGGAACCGGTCGGGACGTTCGCGCTCGACGCGCGCGAGTCGCGTGACGTTATGGTCGTAGTCGTGAGCGAGTGTCGGTTGGTGGTGGGTGACGGGGATTTCCAGGATTTCGCGCTGCAGGGTACATACGATGTTTTTTCACAATCCCGAAAAGTCTCTTGTGGAGCGGGTCCGAATATTGATCCACCTCAGCGTAAAATCGACTTCGGAATAACTAATGAGAAATCAATGGATCTGGGTATCTGTTATTCGCACTGTTGATTCAATCAATTACAAACGTGTTGTCACCGTGCATAATTTATGCTTCATTACCATATAGCCTTCTTCCCATTTATGACCAGTCGCTTTGCTCAACGTTTTTTGTCCTACTCAATGCGTACATTCTGCTGTACAATTATAGAGCTCGGCTTCGAATCCGTGTTAGTTGATCTCGATGCGATTACTGGGAAGTCATATTGTCGGATAAAAAGACTTGCGTGCATTACAATGATCAAGTGAGATGGTAGAAACGAGTAAAGAAGTTGTACATTCTTGCAACATTAGTAATATTAATTTTCTATGCAGTAATGTATGCATGATTGCTCGTTCAATCGTACACGTATGGACAGGTTCGAGGTTGTTGGAGCAAGAATCTAAGGGCCCTATTTATTTTTGAAACCATCGATCGTATGAATGGAGATTAAAATGATCAAGTCAAACCAACGATATCAACAAAATCAATTGAGAACACTTCTGTTAAATTCAAATCCTTTATTGGCAAATTTATTTTTCAAAACAATTAGTTTCATGATTCGCAATTAATTTGATCATATAAAATGGTCCTTTTAAACCTGCTATAACTGGAGTATCTTCAAGTTGTTCAAACCATATACTACTGATCTATTGGTCATCACATAATTAGTTAGCGTAATTAATAAACAATGTGTAAAGGTTCATAACCGTTCAAGGGCATTATCTATTTATATTTGATCAATACGCATACAATCATCGACATCAATAGGTATAGATACAATTGAAAACTGTGATTTTTGAAGATAGTTTATTAATCGGATAATTATCTTAATGTATAAACGAAAAATAACAATAATTATAATCCAGCAACATAATATTACGAAATCTCTCTTTTTGTTTGTTACAGAACAATAGTATGTACAAGGAATTTCGTGGCAAGGAAATAAAACACGAGCCGCGCTCGCGCGGAGTGCACTCATTTCCAGATCATTTTAGAGAGTCGTTTATTTGAGTTGTGCTCTCCACGCAGCCGACGATAGCGGCAGCTTGTAAATAGTGTAAATAAGTTCGAAGACGGTACACAATAGTATTTTCGCACCTTCGATTTCGATTCCGTCGAATAATCGAGTTGCACCAGGAACAACGAATTTTTGTCAAGAAAACCATTCATCATGACCGTTGGCCCACAAAATGACGTGTCCCTCGGAGTGAAGCTCCTCACAGCCGGGACCGCGGCTTGCATTGCGGATCTGGCAACTTTTCCACTGGACACGGCTAAAGTCAGGATGCAGGTAAAGTATTATTCATTGAATGCACTCGTGTGGTACTACTCAGTCTTTGAAATTGGAAGCTTTCTTAGTACTTTCAAATGTAACTATTTTAAAATACAAATGCGTTGGATGATGTACAGATCATTTTCAGTATTTCAGACACAAATGTGATTTAAAATGCATGTATTAAATCTTTCTATCTCAAGTATTTTTAGATTAGAAATACACTTTAAAATACTGCCAACGCCTAAAAACTTTTAATAAATTAGTCACACGTGATAGTGATTAGTCACTCCTGAATAAACAACAGGAGAAGTGAAATTAAAACTTGATGACATATCGTAACAGATCGCAGGAGAAGGACGAGCGATATTAGTCGCTACGGGCGAAGGCTCAGTGTTGGCGGTAAACGCTGTTCAACCTGGACTACTGCAGACCATGAGTAACATCGTTCGCAATGAAGGCATGAGGTACGTTCTCCAATTTTCCAATAATAATTTTTTCGAGTGGTAGGTAAAGTCTAGGCTTTTCTTAAATTGTTAGCGCCAATGAGGTCGGGATATCGCACAAGCAGTAATTAGCCTGGCTACGATTAATCTGTACACATTTGTTGATACTTGCGAGAAAGATAATTTTCTCAGTTTTGTCTTCTACTCTTGACATTAATTTGATTTCAAACGACGATTCGTAATTGCTTCTATCGAATGTTCTTAATGCTTTTGCTGTATTTTTTTACCATTTTGTTTGCTCATTTCAACCCTGTAATAATCTTCGGTCAAACGTGCATGGATGTATCGTTGATAAAAATGTAATCACCTAATTGTTCAATCAAACGGGGATGATTGAAAAATGTATTTAAAAGTGCAGTGGCTCAGCTCGCTATCATAATATTATATCCGTGGAAAGGAACTGTTTTGACTTCAGGCCATTGGACAAAACATCACTAATTATTTGTCAACTCACTTTTTACTCATACATTACACTTGGCCGAAGGCTATTATAGAGCTTTAATTTATTTTATAACTTCTTATTCAATCTTTTTTCTTATCCACGCATTTTAGATGTTTATTTTTGAATTGTTCAAATCGGTCAATGAAATAAAATCGACTCTGAGTTGTTGAATAACGCTTTTGCCAGGTTGCTCGATGCAAATTATTCGTAAAATGCCAAGCTCCACGTAAATGTACAGAACTGTCGACGGTGCTGTTTTTTTTTATTTTTATTTTTTACAAAATTATCTTATTCTTTATGGTAACATGTACGTATATACAACAGTTTGATTCCTAATTGTACGATAAAGATTAAGATAATTAATCCAAAATAATACCAATATGCCAATATGAGCAGTAAAAACAAGTTCAACCGATATGACCTCGCTCACGGCTATAAGGTTGGGGATGAGCAAAGATTGCGGGGATGCAAAAAGCAATAGAGAGAAAAAGACAGGGCACGAAAGAGCAAAATAGCCGCGAGGGTTGTGATGCAATGCATTGCACAACCCAGGCCGATTCTGTTGTTGAGAGATCGGTGTTGTTGAGCGAGGGTGGTTGCAGGAGCCTGTACGGAGGTCTATCCGCGGGACTCCAGAGACAGATGTGTTTCGCCAGCGTACGTTTGGGCCTCTACGACAGCGTCAAGACACTCTACGCTGGAATCATCGACGGTATTTCCTGATGACTACTAAGACTCTGCAAAGAGTTTTGTTAACAAAAACCAGATAATGTTGAAACAAATAATAATGAACAAAGAATGCATACCGATTGGTTTTTTTTCATCTCGTTTATAATACGAAGAATGTGTTATCGTCGGAAAGTGAAGGCTCAGCTTGAAATTCTAAATTTGTGCTTTTGAAGTCGAACGTTGATTTTTCTCGAGGCAATCATGCGGTCAGTAAAATGTGACACGAGTATCTTTTAAGTTGTGTGTTTTCCTGTGGGTGGATAACAAAAAAATAATACACTTCATGAGCTTGATTCTCGTTCCAAAACTAGGGCTGCCGCAAGAATCAAGAATTTCTCGGTCTTGTCTTGTCTTGAAAACCAAGACAAGACCAAGAACAAGATGCATGAATAGTGTACAAGACAATAACAAGAAATAATAATCAAGAAACTCATTATTCAAAATGAATTACTCAAGATCTTGAGTGTATCTTGTTCTTGAATTGAGTAAAAAGATAACTACATTTCTATCCGAATCATAATATGCATAAGTTCCTGGATGAAAATTCAATTGTAATCAGAAATTTGAAAATGTCATTGTAAAATATTTATCGTAAGTAAATATAAGACGTTGAAACTTGCAAAAATGTTTATCGTTATTTTTAAAAATTTCAAAGATTTACCAAAAGTTTGTCAAAAGGAATTTTTTTATTTCTAATGCTGTATATTTAAAGAATAAAGTTGTGAGATCTCAATTTATTTAGTTATTCTAAAATTTAAGACAAATGAAATGCAAATTATTAAAATAAAGAATTAAAAATATTTGCTACTAGATGTTAAAAAATTTATAAGTCCAAATGTTCAACTTTATATCACGCAATAAAATGTTTAGTATAATTAATGTCTGTATTAAATAAGAAATTAATTATCTAAATTGAGAAAATATTGATACTTTGAAATGAAACAATACTTCGTCGTTTTGTTATTTGTAATTTTATTCCATCGACTTTTGGGTATCTATTCGACTACGATATACCACACTTGAATATTTGTACACATTTATTTATCTTCTAAGGATAAGACTTTTTAAACTCAAATATGAGGTTTGTTGGGCATATGCTGTTAAACAGAGGTGCCTAGTCAGTCTAGCTTGATCGAGTCTCGATATTAGCCGAAATTCGAACCAAGTTTCTTTCAGTTGAGAGCCTGCATGGTATTTAGCTGACTGAGCTACTGAGGTGCTCCGTTAACACGATTCTGATTGTTTGATTAAATGAGAATTTGTTATAGGCACTGACGGGCTTGTGCATATGCTATTGGTTATTAGTAAAGAGCGCTCGGGTATGTCTCGTAATTTCAGACAGTCAATGACTTGTCAACCATATCAAAAGAGACAAATTTTTTTTTTCTTCATAAAGTTCCTGAAACAAACCTAAGTTTGCAAATGTTTTTTTATCATAACCTGATATTGAGAGATATTCATCGATCAAAAAAAAATAGAAACACGAGAAGATTTGCCCCTCAATGAGATGAGTAAATATTAAATCAATTTATTATTTCACGCAGAAGTGATGATTTCTTATTCGATGTTTTATTTTTATACGTTTTTGTTGCAAGACTACTTTGGTTGCAAGAGAGAGTAAAGTACTCGGTTTTCATGTAATGCTTATTTTCAAAAAATGATGTACTCGATGTGTATTTAATTACTGTATTAATATAGTATTAAAAAACACGCATTTATACAATATTGTACTTAAATGCTGTATTTTTGTATGGATAATCTATTTTCAATTTATTTGATCTTATATTTGAGTATTTAAATGCGAATCTTGTCCATTTCTCTAAAGGTCAGTGGTATTAGAATTAGCTCTTAAATAAATTTTTTGTTTTATTATATTAATTGTACCTCTACTATGAATAATTCCACTGATCAAAAAATATTACAATCGATTCCACAATCCTAAGTAAGTTTTTGAGTAGTGGTGACCTGGTTTTAGTGACACATCGTAAATAATGGTACTGTACAATTCGATTGCCTAGAGATGGAAAAAAATTTTAAAAGTTAGTAAATTTGATAATTATCTAGTTTACCACTCACACCTCCGATTTGCTTAAAAATTTAGTACGTTGTAGAAAAAATTATAATGATTAATTCGACAAATTTTTATTTTGTCGGAAAGCATTTTTTAGTACAATTTTTTAGGTTTAAATTTTTTTTTTTCTTCTAACTTTACACAGTTTTTTGATGAACAATATTTATTCTTTTATGAAATCGTCAATTTCAATACGATACATTAAAGACATTTGATGAAAAAATTCATCGATTCGTTGAGTCCCCGCTTAACGAATTAAGTTCTGGCCACTATAATATGCACATTTCGAGGTACTGAAACCATACGCAGTACAGATAAACACGATGATATATGTATGTATGGTAGACATTATTTTGGTGTTATTTTGTAATATATTTATACTGTCTGCCACACATAATATGTCATCGTGTTTTTTTGTACTATATGCTAACAGAACTTATAAAAAAAAAAAAAAAAAAAAAAGTTAAACATAATAAAACTGTACAGAAAAATGATTTCCGACATGAAAATTATTATATAATAAATCAGCATACTTTTTATACAACCTACTAAATTTTTAAGCAAATTGGAGGTGTGAGTGGTAAAATAGATCTTTACCGTAAATTTCTATAACATTCGATTTACACTAACTCTTTGAGTGCTGTATCCGTTTTAAAGAATCAAATTGAATAGCACTATTGTTCACGATGTACCATTAAGAAATAATAAAGCAGTTTTATGATTGTTTCTATCATGAATTTATGAAGAATTGCAAAAAAAAATCAAGGACACCACTACTTGAAAAAAAATTTCCAAGGATTTCTTGGAATATCGTTTAGAATTTTGTATGTAAACTAAACAGATATTTATAATAGTTAACAACGTTTTGAATTCGTTTACAAACCGTTGCTTCCGAAACTAAATCCAGATTAAAAACCAAAAAAATTGTAGTTGAGTATGAAAACTGTTTTGAAAACATAGAGCGAATCCAATTTTTGTGTCTGATAAAACCACTTTTGGATTACTTACGCATCGATTTGCACAAAAAAATGTCGTTACCATTTAGATACAAATATAAAAAAAAAAACTAATCCATCTCGTGATAATTATTAGCAATATTTTAATAATTAAAACCGTGATCAAGTACTAGCTTAGTCCATCACTATTAGCATCCAGGTTGTAATAGTTTAATAAGAAAGCCAAGGTCTGTATTGCTCAATTTTTTATTAAATAAAAAACAATAATCCAACCACGCATTGAATAGTCCTAATCACATCTCTTTAAATTATATGTAAGGTCAAATATGACAAAAATCATATGTATATTATCGATTAGTTCATTTATGTACTTAATCAAAATAATCCATGTAATTTAAAAAACAGTTGACTATGTTATGGTTATAAGAACAAGAGGCGAGTTCAATGCTGATAAAAATTGAAGATAATTTCTTTTAGATTGATCCTAAAATGTCTCTACAAAAATCGTAGTGTGGTAAATCGTAGTCGGTCATATTTATCTAAATTTGAATGTGTCGTTGAAGATAAATTTAACGATCTCATGAGTTGTTTCAATACTCTTTACATTTCTGGATTTTTTAAATTCAAAACAACATTTGTGATTACACATACAGAAGACAATTAAAATGCCTAACCCTTTAAACAGTTTTCCAGGGCTGTTTTGTATAAGAAATTCGGTTTATGTATTTCTATCAAAAAGACATCTATAGATATGGATTTGGGTTTCAAGCTGATCTATTACTTTCGAAAAAATAAAGAGAGCAGTAAAATGTTTCCTTTACTTTTGGAGACGGTAATAAAATTCTTACCGCGTGTCCCTCTTAGCAATCATGACTAACTACATGTTCTCACCATGGTGTGTTTCATCCAAAGCCATTGTACGTACTACAAACTACCAATCGAAACTCTCTCTTTGCGAGAGATCACAATTTCAATCAATGAACATAACCTCATGAATTTGCAATAGTCGACTCGCATCTAATTTCATGTGAAATAAAGATTAGTTGTAAAATTTTAAAAAACAAAACACCCTCTTTGTATGCAAATCT
>JAPYYV010004582.1:0-25874 GCA_030522625.1 Copidosoma aretas
GAGTAAGTTTTACTGTAATAAGAGAAAGCGTTATATAAAGAAACTTTGAAGTGAAATCCTTGTCCGGCTATTCATTCACCACGCCAACAACCACTTCCTTGTATTACTATAGCAAATACAAAAATTACTACCATTATTACTATTATTATTACCATATTTTTTGATTGCATTATTATTAATATTATTATTATTATTGTTCTTGTTATTATTATCGTCATTACTAGTTCTAACAATTCCGAGATCGACTCACATGAATTCATATGAAATGACTCAGAAGATACTGATTTGTGCTTTTCTTTGTTGGTAGCACCGACTTTTGGCGTTCCGCTCTGACGTGAAAAAAACCGTTACTTATGATTGATTGTGTACGGATTTTTGTATCTGGAAATTGTAGAACTTGAGAACGCTTTGGTTATTGAAACCCGTATATGTTTTTGGTGATTTTGACATGTAGATTATTACAAACGTTTTTTTGAGTAGGTTCAGGCTTTCACATAAGTTTTTAAATATGCATAAAGCACAGTACCTTTTCATGAATCTCGGTATTTTCAGTTCTAACAATAGTTGGATTATATACGACTTTTTTTTTATACTGGAATATGTATGCATTGCAGTTATGCTGATTTATTGCCCTTTTTTAAGTGTCATGTTTTCCGAACGTAGCCCTTATGTCATTAAAATTTGCCTGAAAAATTGCGTACAGTCAAGGACAATAAATTTTAAGTGATACTTGATTTTCAAACCGCAAAAAAAAAATATTTCTATCGATGAGCCAGCAACATTTTTATCACATTCTTTATATTTTATGCTTTGATATACTATAAGCATTGTAATTATAAAACAAAATCACTTTTTCTATTGTGCTATAATCGCAACATATCCATTAATTGCTTTCTATATCTTTAATATATGTATAGTAGTGTCTACGGGTTGGTGTTCCGGTATGTACTTTGACACCATACAAATTGAATATGGCACAATTTGTCTCTACTGTTTCGTCTGAAATAAATAAAGAATATCAAAATTTATTATGCTTCAAAAACTATTTATGAATTAAAATCAGTGGTAATTGTTTCTTATGAATATAGCTACGTAACTTTATCATAGTAAGAATGATTTAAGGCGGTTGACTTCTTTACACAAATAATAGTTAGTTTCTATCGAAATTTTGTGTATAAGTCCAAAAACGCATATAAAAAAGCATCCATACAAAGTTTCAAGACTTTTGTGTGTCTCTAAACCAAAAAATTGATGGATCATATTTTGTAAATATTGCATGGGTTCTTATGCAGAATCGACTACAGTAGCTCTTCAATTTAAAAATTGTAATATAGGTAACAGTCAGATCTTGACAAACTTGCAGCCAATGATGAATTATGGCTTGCCTGTGATACATGTGTTATATTTTTATCGATTAGGTTCATGTGAAAATTTTTAATAATAAATGAAACTCAAGGACTCAAGCCTAAAATATTTACTGACATCCCTAAGACTGTCTCCTTTTCCACAGTATTTGTCAAAAGTTTAAATGTTTGATGGATTTGCTGAGGAAATTATAACCCTAAGATCCAAACTTTGATTGATAACAGTATGTTGTAAATTAACAAAGACCGATAAATTGTTAATAAAATATTCTGCACTTACCTCTCAAAAATATGCGTAAAAAATTTCAGATCAAAAGATTGATAATGAAAAATTTTAGAAGCACTTTAGTAAATAAGCACTGTGCCACGCATCACTGCACTAACTGTTGTTGTCTGTTTTTTTTCCACATTATCGCTTATAACCCTAACAAACTATACATGGGATGAAAGCTTGTAAACTCCTGAACAGATTTGTAACTCGAGGTCCTAAGGTAATGGACCCTTTTTCCGAGTTATAAGCGATAATGTGAAAAAACAGACCACAATACGTGGTGCAGTGTAGAGCGGCACAATGCTTATTCACTAAATTGCTTCTCATATTTTTATTTTCAACATTCCGATCTGAAATTTTTTACACATATTGTTAAGAGGTAAGTGCATAATATTGTATTAAAAAATTTCCGGTCTTTGTTAATTTACAACACTTTTTTGACAATCCCCGTTATAATTTTGAGTTTATAATTTTCTCAGCGAAGCCATCAAACATTTATACTTTTGACAAATACTATAGAAAATTAGACAGTTATAGAGGTGTTACTAAATGTTTTCGACCTGATTGGTTGAGTATTTTTTGGGTACTGGTGAGTTGAATGTGAATCCGTGATAAGCGCCCAAGGCGGCCTTGCCGAAGCGGAGCCCCCTTGAATAACCATTCCTTACGAGGAATTGTAAATTTACTGAAATTTACTTCATTACTAGTATTTAACTGTAACGTAAAATGACGCGATTTTTTAAAATAGTAAAGTAGTGTTTGTAAAATTTCGTGAACATAATGTAAATAAACCATTAAATGATTTTTACAATTTTTTAAGACGTGTTACATCATCATGAAGCGATTTAAAAAATTTTTTTTATTACCACTGAGATTCCTGTCATAATCAACTTCTAGCAAATTCATCTAGGAAATATATTTTATAAAAGCTTAACAGCACATAACACATTAAAAATCAAATATTATTTCACTGACGAAAGACCTGTAAAATACTAAAACCGTATATGTATCAAGTATTATAGAATATACTTACTCGTTATTTAATTTCTCTATAGTTTGAGTAGCTCTGTTAAATTCTTAACGTTTTAGATGAACAGTTAAAATTTGAGACAAACACGTAAATTTTACTCCTTTTAATGCATAAGTATTTTTTTGGCATTCTTCACAAAATTTTCTATCAAATATTGTTTCTGGTCTCCCATATTCAGCTAACGCCTCTTCCTACAAAAAAAAAAAGGAATTGCAGGTTTAAACGTCAGGTGGCTGTAATATAGCACTTTCATAAATTGTGTTTCAAGAAGGTGCAGAAATTATGTATCGGTGAGAATATTGCAAGGGGCTACAATACACTTTAACACTAAGTAATAGTAGTTTTCATCATAAATGTGCATCTCTCCAGGGCGGTCCCTGGGCCTGAGAACGCTTGCGAGGCAACGCCCGAGGGATCGTTGGGACCCCCCCCCCCGCCCCCCGGTTGGATGCACATAAGTGGCGAACGCTGTTTTTACAACCCTGGTACACCCTCCGTAGGAAAAACAGCGTTTGCCACTCATGTGCATCCGACTAGGGGGGTCCCAACGGTCCCTCGGGTATTATTGCTTCGCAAGCGCCCTCGGCCCCAGGGACCGCCCTGGAGAGATGCACATTTGTGACGAAAACTACTAAAAAGCCTTTCAAAGTAGCACAATTGCAAAAATCAATAAAAGAACTGTTTAAGGTGGCTCATCACCCCTATACAGCGATACATTTGTAACAATTAATAGAAATGTCTATTGAAATCCGATAGAAAGTGGACTATTCGAGTCAGAAATAAATTATTTCATCGAATTTGCATTATTTTATGCACGTACATATGACATTTTCAGGACGTACTCACGAAAGACTCAAATCTTTTCGGGTTTTTATTCGATTATACTTTTGCAAAGCGTATTCTAATTATTGACCGTTTTCAGAAAGGGTAATTATGAAAATTTTTTATTAATATTTAATGTTAAATAAGTTATGCATACAAATTGTAACGTTGCCTTTTAAGCAATTGCATGTAACTTTTCATCCATTAATTGTTTTTAAATAATTTCATGATTACCATACCTGAAAATGATCAAGGAGTAAAATAAGCTCTGTAAAAGTAGAATTAATGAAAAACCACAAACATTTTAGTCTGTTGTGAGTACTTCCTGAAATTTTGCTATATACATGGATGTTATAATTCAAATTTGATGAAATAATTTTCTTCTGACTCCAAGAGTACCTATTTTTTTTACTACAATATCTCTAAATCATCAGATATCAATAGATTTATTTTTTTTGTATACATCATAGTGCTATACGCCAAGCTCTGTTTCTAAATGCACTACTCAGGGCAATCAGCCCTTGGGAGAGGGAAGAAAAGGGTTATGGGACGGGGTAGAGGTGACTGACAACCATCCCGTATTAGCCCAGGTCAAGCCCTGTGTGGTGGTGAAAAACCTCTTGGGGAAAACCCAACCCGGAACGACCCGGTGTATCACCTAAGTTCGGTCTAGGTATCTACGTCCAGGGGTAGGCATATCCAATAGGCATATATCTAATAGGAATTAGGGGTTACCATCAAAGTACTAATTGAGCTAAACGCTACTTAACTTTGGTGATCGACGAAACTGTAATTTCATCGCTGCGCCACCGTATTGATTAATTGAAATATCTATTAATTGTATCAAATTTAGTGTTAAAGAAGGATTGATGAGCCAACTAAGGAGTAACGTAATACTTACCACACTACAATGGACAAATGACATTATTTTTAAATAATACTAGAGTATCATTAGCAAACGTTCTATGCATTCACTACCAATTTTAAATATCATACAATGCTATTTAAAATTGGTAGTGAATGCATAGAACATAACAAACAGAATGCTAATTATATGTTCATCAAAGTACGTTGCAAAATGTTCATCTAGAATCGGCAAAATAAACATGTAAGATTCCTGTACATCTTCTTGTCTTTTATGAGCCCAGTCACAACTTTTAGTGAAAATACATGCATCTGCTGGCAATCGTGATGTCTATGCACATAGTACGACATTATTTGATACATTTTACGTTATAGTATTTGATTCTTTACTTTGACATACATTATTTTAATTGTTTTTGTTATTTTTTAATCCAAATTTGGGTTTTACACTTGATATCTTACCTGCATGTGTCGGAAAAGTGCTTCCAATAGCTCAGCTATGTTCGATTGATTTGTGCCTGGATCAGCGATAAATTAAAGCGAAAGTACTGCGTTTCTTAATTCGGATAACATGTATAACGTTTGTATGAAACTATTTATATAGCATCTATCATCGTTATTTTGTAAACCAGCATGATCTGTAATAGTTGGATCGAAAATTATGCTAAGATCGCTGTTACAGGGGCGGCAAGTTCTTTTATTTGAAGGTATGGAATTTTTTTCGATATTTCAGAGAAATTAACAATTGACGGGAGAAGAAATGTTGTAACAGTAACAGTACAGTGTAAATAAGTAGAAATGTACACTTTTTTGGTCAATGAGACGGTCTGACAGGGCCTGGAATATCTCTAAAATTTCTGATTTTTCATCTTAAAATGGCCATTTCTAGACTAATGTATGCTTCAGTATGGAAATACAAGGTAATGTTTATGGCAGTATAGCATTAGTACGTAAATATCATGGTTATATTTGCTACAGGTTTGGATAATTCTATAACTTGAATACCTAAGTTGCCACCCCTGTCGCTACAGTACTTTCTTCGCAAATGTCAAGTTGCGTCCTGTTCAGAGAAGAAAGGTCGAGTTGCGTCACGGTTATTGTAATGTATGGTTGAGTTGCGTCCTGTCAAGAAGTGGATGATTCTTAGAAAATGATCCAGTCCCCCTTATATAGGCCAAAATGTATGAGGATCTTGAAGTTATAGTATTCAAAATCCTAGCTTGCTTGACATACATGATTCTTATAAAGAATATGAATACTTTTAGAGTTATATCCCCATTTTGGATTTTGATTTTTTTTCAGCTGTAGTCCTTTTTTTATTTCATTTGTATTTAAAAATGAAAGTACTTTATCGAACAAAAAAGTATTTACAATTGTGAACCCCAGAGTGAAAAGAATGGTTTATTGATCTGAATGCAGGATCTTGGTTTAAGCTTGGAGTATAAAGGCAATAATCAACTCAGAGATAAGTAATACACAAGCCAGTATTTATACTAAAACTGCCAGTCTAAATCGTGGATAACGTATGACAGAAAAAACTGGCACAAATCTTTAACTTAATGATCTGTACGAAACTCAACTATCAGCTTTAATGACTGGGTCGTAGTCATTAGCGATATCTTACGAGACGCAACTCGATTCCAGCCACTTTCTTTACAGGTATATTGAGTTATAGATTGTTTGCTGCTAAAAGCAAAAGTGCAGATAATGTGCGGATTTATTATGTATATAAAGAAATATTATTGCATAGGCAAAATTACTTGCATTCTTAGCATGATTAATCTCATTGAACGATAAAGCGTAAATACAAAGAAATTGTCTGAATATATTTTTGGAAAATTTAATGCACTTTTGCTAACAACAAGTGTTCCTAACTTGTTGAAAGATGTCCAGACACAAAAAAAAGTCTGTGGTATTTGAATTTTGCGAACACTATGGTAGTTATGTTATTAATGTTGAACTTACGGAACCATTTTGTGTACCTAGATTGTCCGACCATTGCATGTACTGTAATACCTACATTGAATATTGCATAATGAGATCAAAGTTCAAGTTAAAGTAAAGCTAATCAGGGCTAATTGCGTGTCTTGTGTACTGTTTGATGAATATGTTGGAACATGATATTTATTATATTATAAGTATAATCAACAACGCGCTGAGCACTTGGAGGCTTTGAAAGGAATTAAACCAAAAACATAAGCAAAAACTTTAACGTACAGAAGATTAACTTCAGATCATAAACATTCTTTTGCTATAGAAAACCTTTTAGTATGGACATCCCTCTCCTAGCTAAAAAAGATAGAATGTAAATCTATTTTCGCAGTAAAGAATGAAACGAATAGGTTTTTTTTAAGTTGTACATTTAAGTTTTCATCAAACAACGTGTAGTAAACATTATATACGCAGCAGTGTATTTGTTCTAAAAAATTTAAAATTTTGATAAGAAAAAATATTTTTTTCCTTCGTTCGGCAGAATAACGGCTTCCCCCCTCGTCGGTAAGAATTGACTGCTTGTAGAACAGTATTTTCCTACCTCAGGCCTTTTTGCAACCCTGGTACACCCTCGGTAAGAAAAATAGCATTCGTAACTCGATCGTTAAAGCGTCTTTACGAAACTTGTTTCGCGAATAAAATCTGTAAGATCAGGGCCATCCCATTGGAATCTCATACTGGGCTAACAAGTACAGTGAAGTAGAAGGAACATGTTTGTACTTTTTTACGCGAATGACAATTTTTCGAGACCGCGAAATGCCGGAAAATGCTTTAGTTATTCCCCTATTTGGGGAACTTGGGATCCTTTGTCCGGCCACTGTCTTAATTTTTGATCTGCACCCCCCGGACAACGCGTTTGCTTTCCTAGAGGTCCTGTATAGTAAGGAAATACGTTTAAAGACGCGACTTGGATGTCAGGACTAACTCTTTTTTTATTTTACAAAATTATTAGTTTCGTTGAATTTACAAACAAATATTTCTAATTTTTTTACTGTTTCACTCATAACTTTGCTTAGAAATGTTGTAGAGAGGCCAAAAAATAAAGAAAATAAAGTGCTTCAAAAGAGCTACAATTTTTTTATGAGCGTCTAAAAAGATGGTTTCTATCAGAAGTTATTATCATTTGAAACTCGGAAGACAAGTTAAAATGGCTAGAATCTATTAATTTTTTAGCTTCTTTTGACTGTAACTTTTGATCCAGACTGTTGTTTTTGATGCCTAAAACAAGAAATTGTGATGTAAATAAATTTTTGACAAAATATTGTCTAATTTTTTTTACTATTTCACCTATAAATTTGTTTAATAAAGTCGTCGTGAGTCGCTTAAACAGTGAAAATAAAGGTCGCGAAAAGAGCTAAATTCATTGTTTTATTCGTCATAAAACATGGTCAGTTATAACTAAAATAAACTCAAAAACCAACAAATCGATCGTTTCGTTAACTACTCAACAAACTTCAAATAACCATAACTTTTGATCCTTACCACCTTTTATGACGAATAAAGAAGAAATTGTAGGTCTTTTTTAAACCTTCATTTTCTTCCTTTGAACGACTCTGTATGACCTTTTTAAACAGAGTTATAAGCAAAACAGTGAAAAAAATTGAAAAATCTGAGTTTTACGACTCGAAATTAATATGAATAATCACTAGGGTGCGATCAGAGTGTCTACGGAGCACACCCTTCAGTTGTCCTTTTGCAAAGAACCTCTTTTAACCTGTGCCCCACATTTCCTTAACTAATCCTGCGTCCACCCTGAGCGCCCAAGGAGCCTACCTCCAGGTCACCCTATGGTGCTGAACTAGCCGCGAGATTTAGAAACAAATCTCAGTACGGAACAACTCGAGAAAATTTCGTAGTAGACCTGACCGAGATCCAAACCCGCACGTAACTTGAATAGCCGTACTGCCACTGACTAATACTTACGCCTTAGCCTTCTTCTTCAGCATCATGCTCATTCCTATAACATACTGTTCCTTAGGCAATACAAAAATGAGTAACATTTTATCTGTGATGAAAACCAAACGCTTCATTGTATGCAAAGAAAAAAACATAGTATAATATGCAATTACGTCAAATGCTTAGAAATGCGATCGTAGCACCTTTTAATAACCCTTGTTGCAACCATGAAACATGACGGGGCTTATGGAAACTGCCGGTTTTCGTCCTCAATAAAAAAAAAGATGTACGCGACTCAGGTACGAACATGCAACAACCGCGCTATTTTGTTGCTCAAGTTTGTACTTTGCGGCATGGGCGCACTAGTAACGCAATATGTTATTAATATGCCCCAGATGTATGGAAAAGTTCCCAATTGTTGACGATTTGTTATTATTAGGACATCAATTATGGGAACTCAGTTGGCAACATCGGTTGCATAGGGAATGAGGGAATCGAAGATACCTGACAGCCGTGCAAAATAGAGCTGTAAGTCCCTGTATGTGTGATTGTCATATTTATATGAAACAGATTGTAACATGGCATTTTTTATACCAATAAAATAGCTCATGACCAGGGTAAACTAAAAAGTGGATAGAAAAAGCTATAATAATTTTTATTGTTTACAGAGAATTTTTTTTTTTTCATGTTGGCTTACACAGATTTTTTTATTCACAGTATTGCATGTCTCCGCCAAGAGTCCATCGCATTGTAAAATAACGTCCCTGGTAACCAATCTGTCTGCAATCTTTGCGCAATTCTTGTGCACTTCTGTTTTCTCGGAAAAAAATTGCAGCAAAGTGTGCATCTCTCATTTAATCGCGATTGCAATTTTTTTCACCTATTATTAAAAAATCATTGAAAAATTTGCTATTACCACCTGGTTTCAATCAGAAAGTCAAGAGAAAATAATATATCGAAAAAATTCTATTTATTTGCGATATAGATCAACTTTTTTGTATAATGCACTCGAAATTTCACAAGAATTGCAGAAGAATCGCAAGTAGACGACGCAATTTCCGCGCAATCGCGAGTGCAGAGATTTAGTTACCTGGGGTATTGTGAAAGCATGGTCACCCTTTCTGAAAAAGCTTGTAAAATCGAAAATGTGACTGCACAAATCCCTGTTTATTTTCCGGGTACGTCACTAACCACCCTGTAAAATTTTTTTATTCATAAGATAACGATGCGATCCTTGATGATACTTTCAATATTATTATCGTACGATTGAGCAATAGAATCGTATAAAAGAGTATCTATAGATTGACGCTTACTAGCTTATCATCTTATTAAGTTCAGTATGAAAAGACCAGTAAGAAGGTTAATATCATAGTAATTGTACTCACCACATAGTTGCACCGGTTTTCAAATAAATCCTCTATTGAAAGTCCTCAGAAGTAACGTAGATAAAAAAAGAGCAAGAGATTGCGGAAGGACAGGAACCTGTGCTCGTACTTTTTTTGTATCGCGTTATTGCGTACTAACTACTTGTCTTACCACTATGACAGGCAAAACAGACCAAAGTCATTGGTCGCAAGTGGTATATAAAAAGGGGTTTCGAAAAGCAGACAGCAGTAGGCGGCGGGAAAATTGCATAGAAGCATATATATTCTGCTAAAAGAGCAGCCGCTGTGCTACTTTTTTCGCAGACGTACTTATACTTATCAGCAGTAGTAATCAGTTCGAAGTTAATTTTTTTTTTGTACTTGGAGTCTCATACATTTAATTAAAAGATAAATCCACGCACCAACGAACTAGTTCTTCTACAGTATAGTGTTTAAATTGGAACAATAATGGTATAAAAGGTATAGTTTGACTAATGAGCATATTGCTAAATAAATAGAACGGCTGTTCTTTCCAAATTAAGTGCTGGAAGTAGTCTCAATGTTGGAAATGTAATTTTTTTTTCAATCAACTAATGGTACAAAAAAAATACACATATATCATTGTGGTTTTCTGTAATATATGCTTTTAATACTCCTGTGTAAAATCTTGTGTACTATTGTAAAACATATTCATACATTAAAAAATTAATTGTTTTCCCTTAATAATAAAAAAAAAAAAAAAAAAAAAATTTTTACTTTCCGCGTCTCACAAACACGTTTAACATTGATAAGCATCATTATTTCAACAATATTTTTGATTTTTTAATGTGATTTGAGGTGACGGAGTAGTATAAGATAATCACCAAAATTCCATTAGATTGTAGCAGAACCATTGTGTTGTATTAGTTTTCAAAATTACTTGTTTTGTATTTGCTAAGCTGACCGCAGCGCTATTCATTGTGTTGTCACGCATGAACAAATTATGCAGAAGGAGTAGGTAAAATACCTACAGAAAACTCTGCACTTTGTATATACAAGCAGCCGAGAATTCTGAAGTATTAAAAGTTATACAACTGATGGGTTTTCGCCTACAGTTTTTACTGTTTCTTATCACATATGAAATATCACTTATACATGGTATATCAGCAACAATAGATGCTATCAACCATATAAAACCAGCGATATCTAGGGTTCGATCCAATGTCAATTAAAAAAAGTATTGGAAAGTTTGGGATCGTTTCATAAATTGCTATGAATCATTTTCCCCTCACATTTTCTGGGTAATCTCCTTGGTAAACGTGATTCATCTCAATCTTTGAAATGATCTTAACCTTTTAATTACATTGTAAATTGAGATACAATTAGGCCCTCCCTATCAGTGGTTTTATACGGCTTATAACATGTATTGTTGCTGATGTACCATAATATTATATAGAAAATAGTATGAATTAAAACTAGCAGCTTACGCATCAAAATCATTCTGATACATATCCTTCTAGAAATTTGTATACATGTTCATGATGGAGATTTTTAGACGATTGAAACGTATTTCCAGGATGTAGCTTGTGGAAAACAAATAAATAACCGAACTCCAACACGTTAATTAGGCCGCACCGATTGGCTGGAAATAGAAGCTTTCACAAGTTGGCTGAAACTCTTAAAAAAGAATCGCCATAAAGTTTACTGAAAAAGTGTCAAATGGAAATTGGTGCAAAATTTTCCACACTGAAAAGACATGCTTGCAGTTTAGGTCACTTGGAAAAGTGTGGTCAAAAGCATCCACCTCCTGATTTGGCTTTCTAATTACCAAAGAGCGGCAGCAACGAAAAAAGACTGGTAGCAAGGGCTGAACTACAAATCGCAGGACTCATGGTTCTTCTGAATATTGCTTTTAAAAATGCTGCAATAATTGTGAATACTATAAAGTGTACTGCACCCGATACAATTTTTGACAAACTCCGTCTTGCAGCAACTAAGGCGAAAGAAATTTGTGTGGAAGTGATCGGTAAGTTTGCTAAAGATCGTTTGATAAGTATTCTGAATAACGTGTACTTTTGCATCCTGGTCGATGAATCCACAAGTATGGATAAGGACAAATTTCTAACCATCGTGGTGCGCTTCACAGATCCTAACGGTGGATCAGTCCAGAGTATGGTATGGGACATGGCATCTATCTACGTAAAGGGGTGTAATGCTGCTGCAGGATCAGAGCGCCTTTTCGAGGTCATCAAAGAATCTTTTGAGAAGCATGATATTCCTATGATAAATATTTACGCAGTATGCTTTGACAGTTGCTCTACTAATGTTGGTCGTAAAACCGGCTTAAAAGTACGATTAGAGGAAGCAAGCCCTGGTATTATATGTGTAACATGTCCAGCGCATGCTTTACATCTTTTCGCACAGCACGCGATGAAAATTATACCAGATAAGATTTTAAGAATAATTACAAATGTACACACAATGCTTAACAGTTCTAAGAAAGCTCACAATTTTATGAACATTTAATGCGAACTCAATCTTCCAGAGCATAAGATCATACGTTTTGTCTCAGTTCGGTGGTTGCAACTAGAAATGTGTGTCAACAGAATACTTGAGCAATGGCACACTCTTTGTATTATGGTTCAAGAACTCGCGGGCAAGAAATATGATGTAGCAAACGAAATCCAGAGTACCATGCAAAAGAAAGACACAAAGCTGTATTTGCTGCTGTTACAGAATGTTTTAAGCAAATTGAATAAACTAAATTTATTTTTTCAAAGAGAGGACGTCGTAATCCACAAAGCAAAGCTTGAAGTCGAGGAAACTTTTAAGAATATTGCATCCAGTATCATGAATCGCACTTATGTGAGAGGCACTTCGGTGGAAGAAATCGATGTTTTTGATACGACTCAGTATTAACCTTACATAGATGTTGAGCTGGAGGACGAAATCAGATTCAGTTTGATTTCTTTCGGCGCGGATGTAAAATCGTTCTGTCATAATGCTTACAATTTTGTGATTGCTGTAGCTCTCGAAATAAAGCAAAGGTATGTACAAATTGTATAAAAGATGAAACAACTAAATATAACATAATAGAAAAAACTCTGTAGATTTGATTTGATTGATAAATTTTCTTAAAAATTGTATTATAGATTCAACAAGTTCAAAAATGACCTTTATGACGCAACTTCTTGCTTGAGCCCGCAAAACGCACTGTCAGTACAATTTTGGGACAAAGATAATTTTTTAATTTTTTTAAGGGTATTTCGAAAGTTAATTGTGAACAATGATGATGAGAATATTTTAAGAGAGCAGTGGAAAAATCTACCCTATTTTGATTTGCCAGCAGAATTGATTGTTTTTTAAGTGACAACAGATGATTTTTGGTTAAATATAAATGGACTTGAAGATAATGAGACGAAACCATTTTTTTAACTAAGGTCTGTAGCACTTGTAGCCAGATGAATTCCACACGCAAATGCTAAGCCTGAGCGGTCTTTCAGTGAATTGTTCGACATTGAAACGAAGAAACGAAATTGCCTAAAACCAGAAACCCTCGATAAAGCCTTAAGGGCACGTAAATACATTCGTGCATGTAGTACAGATGGGAAATTCGAACCGCCGGAGGAGATGACAAATTTATATTTGCAGCGGCAATATTACAGAAAATCCAAAAAAATACGAAATCAGCCACCATGTAAATGGTCTACACTAGACTTTTTCATTAAACAACTATGACAAACTATTGATAAGGTTTGTACAGAAAAGGTGTGGTAATAAATTACTAGTGGTACTAGTGACTACGGAAAATAACTATCCATCTGTTGTAGGCGTTACAACTATTCTCAGTGGTCTTCAAGTAGTTCATCGACAGTTCATACTCAAACTCCATAAGATGAAACCCTTTCATCAATGTCTTTCAATTCTCGAAATGTCCCCAAATATGCTATTGAGCAGTGACGTTCAACTATTAAATGGAGCTTGGTTGTTGACAAATAAAATTCAATGTGCAATAAAATTGTATAAATTAAATCCAAAAAGAGAAATATTTTTGTGTATTATAAGTGTACCCTAAAGGCAATATAAACACTTCTAAAGAACCTAAAAAGTTATTACAAAACCAGAAAGAAAAATTATCATACTCAATACCTAATAATTAATGTGAACAAGAGTGAAATGAAGTCCCCGTAGCAGTCATTAGAAGAGCAACAAGTATCGTTGATGTGTCTGCTGGTCCGAAGACTCCTAGTACCTTCAGTTTCATATGTTACGAGTTAAACATGTACTTGATGTGTATATTCTTTCTTTCATACGGTCAATCACTTCTATATTAAAATCTGTAATTCATGAACCATTACATGAGGGAACTACGAGACTCAATAGGATACTTAGATGAGTTTACGTAAAGCATAACTAGATACCTTGCTTGTCTAGATTTGATTAAGTTTTTATTCAAACTGAAAACTAATAAATATTCAACAGAGTATGTGCAAGAGTGAATTAATAAAATAATATTACATGATCATCGATAATAATAATGTAGTGAAAAAAAACAACAGGAATGACCTTACATCTCTTGTTAAGAGATTCACATACTTTTCACAGTTATGTTGAAAGTTCAGACCAATATTGAGAAGACTTGCAAAGAAACTTGACACTGTCAATAAAAAAGGTAGTCGGAAGTGCCAATGACTTCTCAAACACAATGGCTGCTCAAAAGTTGTACACTCTATTTGTCGATGCAAATATTATGACCAGTTCAGGTATCGATGGCTCTGGGAGCTGAAAAGCAGTAATCGCAGTGCATGAAAAGCTGCTACCCTCCAGGGAGACACTGCTAAAATAAAAATGAATAACAATGTAAATAAACTTTAAGATTTTTAAACATATGTACATATTTTAGAAATGGTTCATTGAAAAATTATCGTGGAGCGAAAAGTAATGAGGATACAAGTTATTTTACAATCAATTTGACTGAAACTAACTCATGACTTGCTTTGTTTGCAATTGCAAATCTATAAATCCAGGCTGGACTCTGATTTGTAAATACATTTTAGGTACTTATCTGACGTTTCATGGTTATTCCTGTGTATCCTGACAAGCACCACGAACGGTAAACTCTCCAATTTAAATCACCCAATCAAGTACACCTCGCCCAAAGTGAATTTTAAGAAAGAATGAAAAAAATTATGCAAAAGAACCGCAGCATTTTCTGACATAATAAGCAACGTAAACATAAAGCGCGATTTTTACTGACTTGTCTGCTATAGCTCTAAGAGCAGTCCAAACGATGCAGCCAACTTTTGAGCGGAAAAATCTCGTACTTTTTCGTATATATAGCTATACTGCTGTACATGATGCACATCAACTTTATAAAATACAATAATTAGGAAAATAATACGTAATAATCAAATCCATTTGTTTTTTTATCATCTATGATCGTTGTTGATATTTTAATTCGATGTCGAACAGTCCGATTCAAGTTTAATGGGGTGGAATACGAGAACTGGACTTTGTTTTTAAGCGACACAATTTTAAAGGCTTTTCCGAAGTTTCAGCCATATGCTAAACATTAAAATTTGTTTGTCAGAGGATATAATATTCTGATGCAGGACAGTGTTACACCAGCAGAATTATAGTACGCCCACCAAATGTTGAATAAATTTGTTATTGAAACAGAAAGATTCTATTCGGAAGGTGCCATGACATATAATGTTCACCAGTTGTTACACTTGACATCTAGTATGGTTAACTGGGGGCCAGCGTTGACTCATTCGGGCTACTGTTTTGAAAATGAAAACGGTGAAATTGTTCAAATGGTTCATGGAGCAAAAGGTGTAACTCGTCAAACTAGTAAGGCAATTTCTATGCGACAGTGTGCGTTATATTTGGAAGAATTTTCACGCGAAGAAAAGCCAGAGTCGTCCCTTTTTGACATTATTACGTATTTAGATTATAAACATGCAAAAAGCAGTTTGAAAGTTACTAGTGCTAGAAATTTTAGAAAACATTATTTCACTAAAATGGAATTAATTGAACAACTTTATTTGTCACCCCATTCAAGAACATATAGAAAAATGGTTGAAGACAGGTGTTTACATACCTCGTCTGAGATCAAAACGCTGAGATCAGACAACTCTCTTGCAATAACTGTCGATAACACTTATGTCAAGCTTGTCGAATTTATAGTCGATCTAATTAAATTATTTGAGTATACCGTATGTTATCCATTGCAAGTTGAACAAACCAACAATCCTTCAAAGAGAATCATCAGCGTATGTAACGTACTAACCACAATTAACACGAATAGCATACACAAAGTTTGTGTGCATCTTGCTTCAGATGTTCTTGAAGCCGAATATCTATGTGCTGTTCCCAATGTGTATAACGTTTAAGAAAAAATTTGCAGTAGATAGTAGGCTGAATTATGCATGTAATAGCACGACTATACCTCTTTGAAAAGATAAGATCTGTTTTTGTAATTCCGGGTTTGTGTGAAAACGACGCACACCCAGATATGTGGAAAATAACGGACGTCCGATAGACCCACCAGACTTATGTCTGATTGGTCTGGTAAGTCTGAATGAAGTACGATTGGTTCGGGTCTGGTAG
This sequence comes from Copidosoma aretas, assembly GCA_030522625.1. Classification (NCBI taxonomy): domain Eukaryota; kingdom Metazoa; phylum Arthropoda; class Insecta; order Hymenoptera; family Encyrtidae; genus Copidosoma; species Copidosoma aretas. The sequence continues at coordinate 16,195 of JAPYYV010004582.1, forward strand.
GTCTGGTAAGTCTGGATAAAGTACAATTTGCTGTGGTCTGGAAGGTCTGGTGAGTCCGATAGATTAATTAGACTTGTATTTATACTTCCTTATATTTTGGTGGTCTAGCTTTTTGGTCTACATGAGTTTGCATGTTTAACTTGGCAACTGTTAATGTGATCCTTTTTCTATCCAAAACGGAGAGTATAGAAATAACATGTAGATTAAAATAGTCCTGTAATCATTCTTGTTGCGTGTTTGAGGCAACCACCATGGTGGGTCCTGAAGAGGCTGTTTTACACAGCGTATTAATAATTAGACTTGTGTTTGGCAAGTCAGTTGACAAACTATAATCATGCTTAGCTGCTGGGCAACAGTATGATTGATCTATTAGACTCCCCAGACTTATATTACCCGAGCCAATAGTGTTTATTCCAACTCAACAGACTGACCAAACCCGAGCCAGTCGTACTTCATTGAGTCTCACCAGACCCGTCAGACTCAAGTCTGGTAGGTCTATCAGACATCTGGTATTACCATCTCTAGGTACTGCTTTATAATTTAACATTAAACAATATTTTTATTTTTAATGCTCTACTCTGTAAATGACTACAATGTTTCATAATTAGGTGATAATTATGTATGTATACGCAACTTGTAAAGCTCCAATCATCTGGCGTCGAATTGGAAAGCTCTGAAAGTATGTAAAGGTTATTCTTATATTGTACTTTGAAATCATTACTTGATATTTTACGTACAAGTTGTGTTAGTTTATAGTAACTATGATAGTAATATCATACGTATCATTACCGTGTAACGCTATATAATACACAAAATAAATGAGTCACATTTCTATAACATGTTTTTTTTAGCAGTACGAGTAGGAATAAAAATCGTAAATAAAGAACTGATTTTGCTCACTATTTATGGTCGTATTTTTTTGCCATAGTTTTTGGCCATATTCTTTGGCCATATTGTTTGGCCATAAAATGCCCCAAAAACAGTAGCCATTTATTTTGGCCACAATTTAAGCCAAAACTTATGTTTAAAAAACATGGCCAATGAGCATGACCATATCTTTTTAGTGGGGAATAATTATCTGATATAATCCCAAAATTATCATAAATAATCCGGCGGTTGGCGTGCGGAGCGCACGGGGGGCGGATCCCTACTAGTTTATGTGTATATATACAGACACATACGCATAATAAAATGTCTCTTATTACTTGAATAAACTTATCGGTTAACCCAATCAAACATATTATGTCTTATTTTATGCATGTAGTTATTTGGTTATTAGTAGCTTGCAACTTTTTATGAGAAATATTCTGCAGTCTACAGGCAAAGAAGTAAAATTTAATATCATGCAATGCCCTCTAAATAAAAGACCAACACACAAACGTTAAAGTCATCTCTATGCTGGAGGGCGGGTTTACAGTCAAGTTCAAAATTGAGATCGAGCCTTGTATCGCCCGATTTTAGATTTAAATAAAAAATTATAAATACGTTCGTCCATCGATGAACTCGTTACTGCAATTAGTACAACAACACTGTATCATTAATACAGTATTAAACCACGCAAATATCTTCATAATAATCATTAATACTACCTTTTATGAACTCATATAATTATAACAAACATCGAACGTCAGGTCGAATGGAAACTACCCAACGATGCCACCTCCTTCTCTTGCAAATAGGGCCAATTTTATTCCTAACTGAGTCCTTATTAAGAATAAATCGAATATAGTGACAAACAAATCTAACATATTTTTATTTGATAAATTTAATCAAAGAGATAATAATACAATTGAAGAATCCCCGCAAATTGCGTAAAAGGGTAAATCTATTCAATGATTGCACACTAAACTTAAAGTGATATTATGCTAATATATTTATTTATTTAAAATATGATTAACAGTTCCAAATTGATTGATTGGAACTAGCAAATTTTCCAAATCAAAATAAAACTAGACTCGCTGCTTGCAAAGTAAAATAATTAATCGACGAAATTATTCATTTAATATTTATTCAGATAAAAAAAATTTATACGTAAATAATTATCCGAATCTTTAAACTTGAATTAACCATAAGGTTACTATGATGTAGTCTTAAAATGTATGTATCACATAAATCTTAAGCATTGCCTGGTTTATAAATCGAATTTAAAAATAATGAGTTCTAAAAATCGGGAGATATATACATATACATGCTGGCGTCTGCGTAATCGTTACAGAATGTGTTAGTAAACATGAATTCTACACGAAAAGGTCGGTAAAAGAGGTCGTCAAGCATACACCGTGGAGCTCTCCAACACAGCGCGAGATACTCTTCCAGGAGTATTTTTCCTACCTGACGTATACTTGATTTTGTCTACCCGATTACGTGGGGGCTTTTTTGTTGGTCTCGCGCTATGTGGTACGTGAAATCGAGAATTTTAAATAGCAACCACATGTATCCCTTGATTCTCACCTTTCTGCTAGATGATCGTGTTCTTCTCTGCCATTACCTCTACGGCCAAATAAATGTAAGTTTATATATGTACATATATATGATTCCACGGAAACACTAGATTGTGTTTTGACAGCGGGAGCTTAATTGACTAGCCGTGTTTCTTAGCATCACCCGTTGCGATATCTAGGCACGCCTTATTTCAATGATAGTCGGTGGCGGTGGTCGGGGAGAAGATAGATCTTGAGGTAGCCTACGGGTAGCCAAACTGACCAGCCGTATCCTCAAGACTCCGGGGGTGAGGTAATATTCTGTTCACCACAACTGGCTTATATGCCTGATTGGTAGGTAACTTGCCACCGCAAATATCTTTCCTGAGTGCGCAGTACCATTTCTTCGTATGCTACTTATTATTCCATGCAGAAATTATCTAATTTAATTTGCGCACTTGTTTGCCCCGGTATACAATTTGCGCGTAGAATAATTCAAATTTAAATTCTATAGTGCTAGTAGTAGATTATTAGAATTTAATAAAAAAAGTTAATAATTAGAATAATACAATTAACTGATTCCTTTCTGCTAAGTTAGCAAAAAAAAAAAAAAAAAAAAAAACAACACAACTTAGCAAGGGATACTATGTGTACCCCGTGCATGGTTCCCCACAGTTAACGAAAAAATTTATGACTATTTATTTTTGAGAAAATTGTACTTTACAAAACTACTGTTCTATTGTATCGTATGTGTAAAAATTAACTTTCAACCAATCATATTATAGAAGCAATATTTTTTTCGATCATTACACAGTTTGAATAATTTTGGCATGTCCAATATTTGAATGATACTCATTTTCTCCATCATGTTATATGGAGTGTGCGTATAAAATACTGAATTGTATGTATTTGTTTTCGTGAGACGTAGGCAGATTGATTAAACCGTTTCTATATGGTTTCAATACTGTATTTATGTATCTGTGCACTAAATACCGCGTATTTTAAGTTTTTTTTTAAATTTAGCGTATTAACAAATTCTTTAATTTTTTTTAATTTTGCCTTGTCCTTGTAACGTGTTACTGATCAACTGATTTGCGAAAAATCTGCTTTGGGTTGAAGTTATTTCTTGTATCTTCTATTTCATGATTTTAAATTTCTTATTATTAGTATTTATTAATTGACTGCCATATAATTTGTATCAAAACATTGTTATCAAGTAAAATTTTGAGTCAAATATATTGACTTTTGCGAACTGTTCTTATATTGGTTTTGATTTCAGAATATATGTCAAGAATTTTGTTGGTCTTGGTGCTAATAGACCATGCGAAGTGGATTCTTGGTAATGACAATTTAATATTTGATACGAAAATTCTTTGAAAATTGGTCATCTCATTAAATTGTATTTTTACGCAGTCACAAGTAATATTTACATACTACCTCATGAAGCTAACTCTATCAAGCTTATTCCTTTTTTTGTTTCCGTTAATGTTTACCTTGGTCTTTACGGGTAGTGCTTGGGATTGATTGTACTGTCCCTCGGAGTTTTTGTTATTTTCTTGTTTAGTATTTACCGGAGTCTTATCTTGGATCCGGATGTTATTAATTTCTTGTTATTGATACATTTGAATTTTGTTATTTTACCCAACAGTGTGACTCATTTTATTAACGTTGTCTCTAAAATTATTATCAGAATCTCCTTGACTTAGGTATTGGAATGCCTAATTATTTAATTTATCATTATCTACGTGAATTTGTTAGAAAAATTGGCCCCCCTCCCCTCCCAATCTTCTATTTTGTATCCATCATCTTCAGTTTTGGTAATTTCTTTTACGTAGAGGTATTTTTGCATTATAAGCTGGTTTTTATGATCCACTTTCACATTTAAAATATTTTTCTCCAAGTCAGTGGTTTTTTGCCAAGTCGTCTCCTCGTGTGTTCTTTTTATGAGCTAGGTAAAGACTAATATAATAGATATCGCGGTTCCCTAATGTATAAGATGTACCTGGCTTAATTAAGTCTGAATTTTCGGAAAACTGGTACGACTGTGGGGCTTCAGTTAAAACTCCTATTCGTTTCCCGAAATTACCATTTATTCTACATTACTTACTTGGAGGCCGTTATTTGTGGGACTACTTCGATTAACTGGATCATTACGAAGTTGGTCTATGTATGGTCTATTACGTGAATCATTTGTCATTATACATTGTAACCATTATTATTGTTGTTATCCTTAACATTTAGATTCTGGCGATTAAAGCTTTGGAGAGGCAAAATGTTGCCATTATTGTTATTAGACGGACCACCTCGATCGCGCCAATTTGTGTTTTCTGAATAAGGGGTTGATGAAGGAAAGTTAAAGTTATTTGCCTCATTCTGGCTCGAATTCCCGTTAAACTCATTTACGTAAGTATTCTCTCGCAGGGTTGGAGAACTGTTGACTGTACCAGCCAAATCAATTGCGTCAAGAAGCTTAATAAGTCAGTAATCTTATTAATGTCTCTTATGATCACGGCCTGTTGCACATACTCGTTCAAGTGTTTTGAGAACGTTTTAACTGCCTCGGTTTCCGTTGGGGGTCTAGTAAGCATTATAACCTGGCTATATAATTATAGTACATATTGGCTATGACTAAATTACATTGCGCTTTATACAAGTTCCATTTTGATGCCCGTCCAATTTTTGTTTGTAAAGCTGGGTTCCAATATTTTTTAAGGAATTGTTGACGGAAATTTGCAAAAAAATTTATCTGCTCCTCGACAAACACGTACTTATCGTACGCGGGGCCTTTTATTGCTTGAGACAGGATATGTTTGATCGCATCAGGCTCGATTCCTGCTGCTTTGAGAAAATTTTTAAGCTCCTCAATAAATTTGGTTGGTCTATCGCATGCTTGTGCACAAAAGATTGGCAAGTCGACTCTAAATTGCGCAACTCCCCGTCCTTAAATAGCGTCAACTTTACGAGTTATCAAAGCTTTAACGGCTCGTTTATTCTTAATCGATTTTTTCAAGGATTTTATCGTCTTCTTGTTCCAAATCTATTAGCGCATGGGTGTGTTAGACCAGTGCTTGGCTAAGTTTCTCGCACGTCTGAGTCGTTTTACTAACATTCAGTGTAAGCTGATTAAACCGTTTATTCCAATTATCTAGCATTTCAGCTTGTCTGAGACGCTTGGCCTGTCGTTAAACGTCAGTCGGAAGTATACGGTTGCTTGTTCATTCGACCCGTAGAAAATTTAATCCAGTTTCAAAGATTTTTGACTCTAACTGTCCCGAGTGTTTCTTTAGTTGGTTATTCCAGGCAATGATACGATTAATGTGTTGGATAACTTTAAAATGAAATTGATCATCGTTTGTCTAAATGACTAGGGGCGGATCGTCCTTCCCGTTATCAGTTTCCTGCGTGCCGATAACGTTAAAAATTCTTTCGCAATTCATATTGAACATATTACCTATAAGGTTTTAGTCATGTGGTGTCACCTCGCTTGTATTTGACATATCACTTTGTAGATATGCAGTTGCGCGTGATTGAACCTCCTGTCCGCGATTTTTACGTGTCATAATAAAATTGATAACTTAAAAAGAAAAAAAATTTTATGCATATTCATTTACTTTTAATCAACATGTTACAAGAACAATTTAATGCAAATGAAAGAAAATGGTTCGTTTTCTCCTTAACTAAAATCTCGAAATCACTCGGAAAGTCACGCAGTACGCGATAAACAGGTAATATTTTAAATATATCCGAAATTTCGTTCTATATAAAAGTAAAATACCAAATAAAATTTTAAACTTTTTTTTCTAATGCGTTCAGAGATTTTTCCATATTAAACCAATTTTTATCTGAAGTTATGATGATTTGATTTACTTTTGTATTGACCACGCACACAGTTCGATAAAAATTTTTGTAATTTTCTGCAACAGCATCGAGTTCCGCCCGGATATCAGTAACTGTTATTTATTAAATAGCCTTATTTTTTTCGATTGCCTCCAACCGCCGCGTCGTTGGATAACCTGGCACTGACAGCATGTTGACCTTTGGATCTGGTACCCTTCCCTTTTGTTTTTCGCATCTGCAACATATATATATATATATATGTAGTGCGCTATACCACCTAACCTGTTACTCCTTAAATTGTGCACTCATAAACAAAAACTTACTTCAGCAATTTGCAGGTCCCTGTTCGAGCGCCATTGAAACTTTTCTTTTTTTAAGGGATATCTTGCAATCTAGAGGCGATGAAGTAAGATTTAATATTACGCAATTTCCTTTATACGAAGGACCACCACCCTGATGATAGAGTCACCTTTACGTTGGAGGGCGGGTTCAGTGCCCAGTTCAAGATTGAGATCAAGTCTCATATGGACTGATTCTAGATTTAAATAAAATATTATAAATACGTTTGTCGATTGATAAATCAGTCGCTGCAACAAGTACAGCAACACTGACTCATTGATCATTTATCAAACCACGCAAAGATATCCATGATAATCATAAATACTACCTTACATGTACTTAAATAATAATAACAAACATCGAAAGTCAGCTCGAATGGAAAATACCCAACGATGCCACCTCCTTCTCTTAAAAATAGGACGAATTTTATTCTTTTCTAAGTCCTAATTAAAAATTAATCTAATATCATGACAAACACATCTAACTTATTACTATATGGTTAATTTATTCAAAGAACTAACAGTAAAATAGAAGAAATCCCTTAAATTGTTTGGCAGGGGATTATTCTACTCAATGAGTGCACACTAAACTTATATTAATATTATGCAAATATATTAGTTTATTTAGCATACACTAAATAGTTACTTATATTGATTGATTGAAACACACGAGTCTATCGAATCGAAATAGAACTAGATTCGCTGCTTAGCAGTTAAAATGATTAATCAAAGAAATCATTTAGTCAATATTGACTCGGTTTCAAATAAGTCTATACGCTAATAATTATCCGAATCTTCGAGCATAAATTTATCACGAGGGTGTTATTATGTAACCTTGTAATGTATAATTGCTGGGATTATTAATCGAATTTCAAGATACTAAATTTGAAAAGTCGCGAGATATGTATATATATATATATATATATATATATATATATATATATGTTGGCGTCTGCGCAATCGTTACAGAATGGGTTAGTAAACATGAATTCTACAAGAAAAAGTCGGCGAAATAAGTCTTTAAGCAGATACCGTGGAGTTCTCGAGCACAGCACGAGATACTTTCCCAGGAGTATTTCTCCTACCTAAAGTATTCCTCATTTTGTCTACTTGATTACTTGGTTGATTTTACGTCGGTCTCGCGATATGTGGTACGTAAAATCAAGAATCCTAAATAGCAACTACTTGTGAACCTTTATTCTCACTGTCCTGCTTGATGATCGTGTTCTTCTTAGGAATCATCTCTTCGGCCAAATATATGTACATATATTATGCCACGGAAGCACTTTATTGGGTATTGACAGCGGGTGTTTAATTGACTAGCCGTTTTCGATGGCGTCGCCCGTTTTAGTGACTAAGCACGCCTTATCTCGATAATAGTCCGTGTCGGTGGTAGAGGAACAGAGAGTACTTAAGGTAGTCTACGGGAAGCTAAACTGACCAGCTGCGGTCTCGAGACTTTGGGAGAGAAGTAACGTTATGTGCGCCATAATATATACCCAAGTGGTAGGTAACTTGCCGCCGTCAATATCTTATCTAAGTGTGCAGTACCATTCTATCGTATGCTTCGTATCATCCAGTGCAGATGTAATCTAATTTAATTTGCTCTTATCGATTTTATAAAAAGAAAAGAAGAAACGATACTACATGATAATAAATACGATGTGTACTATTACAAGCCGTAGACCTTTTTCTGTCTCTCTGACATAACTTCAGCTTTCCTCCTAAGAATTAGTGATTGTGTGGATGCTGTTACAGGGTTATAAGAGAATGGTTGCATCTAAAAAAACTTGGCTATTTCCAGATGAATTTGGAATTGTGGGAGAGGGGGGCTGTGGGCGGGGCAGGGGAAATATGGCTGCTGTTGCTCTCAAGTTTTTGAATTTCTTTTAGAAGGCCTAGATAATGTTGGTCACGTGGAGTATCGTGAGCGTTCTAGGGGGCACGGGGGCCATGTTAATAATAGAGGGGATGCTATACTTATTTTAAACACGGAAACAAATACTCTAATTGTATGTAGGGGGCGAGGGGTCCGAGGGGGATTAGTGTGAGTCACACTCATAACAGATTAGGCACAATTATGCTACTTTTACCTGATTTTTTGACTGATTTTTACTTAGGAGTAAGAATGACATGGAAGTTGGAGACTATTACGTACACAATCCTCGATATTACTTTTTAATACGTGAAGTTATTTTAATTTACGATCTACCGAGTATAAATGACATAAAACAACTACTCATGAAATATGAGTATCATGGAAAAATATTAAGTTATATGATGTTTCAGAATAATATGTTTCACTATGCTCAAATGCAGCCTAATTTGCATTCAAGTGCGGATGTTTTAAAATAAGTTTGAAAGGACATTTTCGACCGCTTAGAGTTATAACTGTCCGATTTAAGTACAAATTAAATTCGAGCGACTTTACGGTTATCGTAAATTCAACATCAAGTTGATGATTTAATTCATAAGTCCTCCATCTAAAATTATTTACGGGTTTTTTAATATTCTATATTTCTTCGCGGAGGCAAATGCGGGCATTTTTTCGGTTGTGCTTATGTTGACATGTGTTCAGACGATTGGTTGAGGTTGCTTACGCTTTTTGCTAGAACATTTTTAATCCTTTTTACAGAGTTTAGGTCAATAATTATAATAGTGGAGTACAGGATGAGTTTTGAAATTACCGTTTGTGCTAGTAACTTGCTGGGAATATGCATAAGGGTACCAAACCAAAATAGCCTTTTGCAAATACGAATTTCTTTCGGAGAGAATAAAAAATGCTTTTGCAACGCATTCGGCTTTTTTTAGCGTGAACAAAGCAGGGATCTTATTTTTAACTAAACTAAATTGCGAAAGTAGAAAAATTTAGATTCACGAGTGAATTCCCATTTCGTTCCAGGTTTGCCAATAAGCCATAAAATAGAGAAATCTAAACAACTTTGAGTTAGTTCTTCTAAGACGTCCAATAACAGTAGGTAAATAATTAAATAAACAAGCGTCCAATGGTGGTACTGTCAAACTTTTATTATTATCTAATCAAATAAACAACGTTTTGGCCGTTTGGACAACGTCCCGGCCCTCA
>JAPYYV010004583.1:0-25132 GCA_030522625.1 Copidosoma aretas
CTTCGGGCGTTTTTGAGAGGCTGGTGCGCCCTCGGTAGGAAAAACAGCTCGAAAAACAGTGTCCGCCACTGTTTTTCCTACCGAGGGCGCACCAGCCTCTCAAAAACGCCCGAAGTAGGAAAACTACTATTATTCAATATATTTAATACTCGAATCAGCGTGGAATGATAATACTATGTGGGTCATTTCACGAAAAATGAAATACTTTAGTGTGTGAAATAGGGTATTCACAATTCAGCGTTCAGAATCTTCTTATTTTTTTTTCTACGTTTTGTGAGGTCCAAACTAGCTTTTCAACGAAATTGAGTTTGATACACATGCACATGAGAAGATTTCGTACATTATAGTTACCTAATAATAAATCGATGATTCAAAATTACTCCGAGATCAGGGGCATTACGGTATTGACCACTTATTTTAGTCTGTAAAACTCTCTGTATTCGCGATGACACTACACATTTCTAGTTAAAAAAAATTGGTCGGTATGCTTGTTCGCTGTACTATAAATCATAATAATATCCAAATGCTAGAGAAGGGATCATTTGGCCCTCCTAAATCATTTGTCTCATGCAATTAAAAAGTGTCAAAACTATGCTTCAAAAATTAGAACGCCTTGTACACTTTCAAACAAAATTTTCATTGTCCTAAACTACTACAAAGAGTGCTAGATGGTTTATATTTTTGGAAAATACAGCTTGAAAATTAAAAAATGAGAACGTAGGCAGTGTAAACCGCTAAAAAGGAAAATATATATCGGTCGATATATCGAAATATCAATTTGGTTAGTTTTGTTTGACCACCACCTTTTATATCCATCACTCAAAACCCCTGCCACTAGTGCAACAGTAGCACAATAAACGGTGGACCTTAATCGGAAGTACACCCGGAAAATTTTTAATGCTTGAGGTTACGGTAATGCTATTTTGGCCTTTTTTTCCATTTTACGTCCACGGAAAATATTTTTCGATAGAACGAGTTTACACTGTTTAAAAAAAGGTTCGGACTGAAAATATTAAAATGCGTTGTTTGTAAACATTGACTTTATGAAACGTCGCAGTTTTTATGAAATGACCCGTACACGTTACCAAAAGCTATTCTGTTTGAGTTTTGAGTGTGGGCAATGATGTTAAATATGTTGTCAATTATTCGTCAATGTTTATTAATTTATTTATGTGTATATTATATAATAAAATAAGTAAATATAAAGATATTATTACATAACTTATTATTTAATTACATTATATACGTATATGTACGTTACTAAAAAATATTATATTCGAGTTTTAAGTGTATGATAAATCTACTCATGAAATATAATCTCCTTATTTCTTACTCCGTTGTTGATTGCTCGCTGCTCCGTACAATACTAAACGTGTTCACTCGACGAATGCCGAATTGTGACTGATTCACACTGTTAACAAAACATCAGGTGAGCTGCGCAGCTCATTGCGCAGTATAGAGTGCGCACCTCAGCTAGGTCACTGACCACTGACTCACTCATCTGACTAAGCTCACAGTGTCATATAGTCATTCTTCGAGTAGAGGAGTTTTTAATAACGTATACGTATAAAATATAAGTTTATAACATAATTCATTTCACGTAAAACAAGATATTTTTGTGCGTATTATAGGATTTTTAAAATTTATCTTTGTAATTTTTTATTTATTCTATGTTACGTGAGGTCAAAACTGGCTGTAAACTTTTGGGCCCGGCTCTCGTGACATTTTTAGAAAACCTATGTTAATTTTAGTGGGACTTCGAAAAAGCATTACAGACCTGTCATTACCGTAATGGTACTTTTTTGGCAATTCTGAAGCCCCAAAAAGGAACTTTTCAACAAAATTTAGTTTGATACACATGCGCATCAGAAGCTTTAGTACATTATAGTCCACTAATCGATGATTTTAAATTATTCCGAGATTAGGGGCATTACGGTAAAGATCGCTTTAGTCTGTACAACTCTCTGTATTCACTATGATACTACGAATTTTTAATTGCAAAAAATTGGTTGATGTGCTTGTTCGCTCTTCTATACAAAGTAAAAAAAATCCAAATTTCAAAGAATGTAGCACTTGGCCCTACTTAATTATTTGACTAGCGCAATTCAAAAGTGTAAAAACTAGGCTTCACGACTAAAACGACTTGTACAATTTCAAAAATTTTTATTGTCCTTAATCACTAGAAAGTGTGCTTGACAGTTCAGCTTTTTGGAAAATACATCTTGTAATAGTTAAAAACTTAACACATATAAGTCGCTAAGAATGAAAGTTTTAAATGCTTCGCGTTACGGTAATGACATTTTGCCTCTGTTTCCAAAGTTCTATCTATCCAGAGAAAATTAGTGTACACTGTTTAAAAAAAGTTTGGACCCAAAATAACGAAACGCGTTGTTTATAAATATGGACTTGATGAAATATCGCAGTTTTTGTGAAATGGCCCATGTACGGGCTGTGTACCTATATATACCGAGCTCCTGTAAGAACAAGTTCGCGCACCTCATATGTATAATGTAAATATGCACACGGATGGAATAGCCCCAACGGGCCCAAGAGCGACGTCTAACTGGTCGACGTAGCGAGGGGCAACGTCATTCGGACGCTTATACGTACGCCCCGGTTGTGCCGCAGTGCAGGAGCAGCTCGGGTATAATAACACCGGCGACGCGTTCGAATTGCCCTTGGCTTCTGCGTGAACCACCGCTCGTATATCGCCCGTTTGTATTGTATTCGCATAATTTTGTTTATATTCTTGCGCTCAACTCTCGAGAAGAAATCATCATTCCACACGATATTCGGACAGTAATCGCTCGCACGCAATCATGATCGTCCGGATCAGCCGGCTACATTATCTCCCATCGATAGGACAGTAATATTATCGTGCGAATAATCCATCCGTACAGTAATGACAATGCCCTTCTCCCTCCATTCGTATACACTACGTCCAATATTACACTATTGGCCGCGACCACGATCATTGCCGCAATCCACCGTCCCCCCTTCTCGTCCCTCTTAACACCATTTAAACTTGGCACTTGCTGTAATACGTTCATAGAAATCACGCGCATTCTCCTCTCGCGAAACTCCGAACAATGCGAGCCGTACGTTCGACGGGCACCGATGCGCGTAAAGTGTCTCCGTTTGCTCCTTACACCAAGTATATACACCACACGGCCGTAATGTCCTCTCCGTCGCGCTCGATACGTATATTTTTTCTCATGCACTTCGCGGTTACTCGCGATTTTGCAATCGTCCGCAGCCAGCTGTTGTTGTTGTTCATCGTGTACTGTATGCGCAGAGAGAGAGAGAGAACTGCGTGTGCGGGCTTTTTGCGCCAAGTTTCGAGAAGAATAAATAATATACATCCGTCGCGCTCTATTTGTCCTCGGCATCATAATGCGTACATGGATGTGTGTACATACCCATGCCCCACGCGTCTGTCGTTGCAATGTTTATCGTCGACGCTTAGACCTATTTTCGCGTGAATGCGCGTTTATACATACCATAAGACCATAAGTACATACTTACGCGACTCGGTGCTTTGCATTTTATTATGAGTTATTACGGCACAACTGCCTCGCTGCGAGAAGCGTTGTGTGGGAGAGCTCTGGTGCGCGTAAGAATCGAGTTTTGTGGAGTAGCGGTTTGGATGTAAGTAAATGCTTGTAAGCTAGCAAAAACTAAAGCCGCCAGAGTGGTGAGAGTCCGATTCTAAATTGGGGGCGAAATAAATGAGAGTGAAGCTGTAAAATGGAAAGCGAAAGCTGGATGGAGAGAGAGGAAGAGGCGCCTCTATATGTACGGTAATAGATTCGTACGAACGTCCCGCTAATTGCAGAGTTGCTGCTCGCACGAATATGATATTATGTATCTAAGCTCGTCACTGCTTTCGATCTTCCTTACTGTCTTGTGCTGTGTACGAATCGCCTTCCCTTTTTCTTGCCGCGTAAACTAGTTTTCGAGGAAATTCGCTAGTGTAAGCCACTTTCTGCTTTGATCATCCTTATACTTCCTTGTATCCTTGTACTTCAGAATTGCGTAATAAAGGAAGTTTTTTGTGTATTACGTATACATTATGATACTATTATAAAAAATGTAGGAAATTTTACGGGACAGCAAAACATTGACAAAATAGGTAAGGTAAAAATTAGTTACTTTATATTATCAATTCAATGCCCTTGTATGACCTTGGAATTGGAATAAGTGCACTCTAATGTTTCTCATTCTGCTGTTTGGCTCTTAACAGCTCTATATTTCTATATCTCTTTGCTACGTTTAACCTCGCTGTTAACAATCGAAACCAAACATCGCGTTTGAAAAGCCACGCTTGATTTTTCTCCCACCTACGTCGAACGTTTTGCCGATCCAATAGCCCGTAACAGAGCAACAAGCGTTACCGTGATCTCGATAAAAGCCTCGCATCGCCGATACTCAAAAACTATTAACCTCTTCCACGCACCAACGGCCAATAATCTAACGGCGCATTAAATTCGCTCGACGCAGCCGCACCGAAACTTCCAGCCACACCCCAAAACCACTCGTCATTTTCTCCGCCGATAATTAAAAGCACCCCCCGTCCGCGTCATAAATCTCAATAATGATCGACGATAGCGACTTTTCGGAAAAACATTCTGCGCCCCCTTCCCCCATTTCCCCAAAGCCCCGAATTGAAAATCGAAACGCGCAGAATCGCATACATCATCGTATCGGACATCTCGGCGCGTGCGCTCGCGTAATCCAATGGAACAACAAATTTACCCGGGCGCCACTTGACAATATGGCGAATTAGGGGTAGGAAGAAGGGGGAGGCGGTCCGCGACACAATGGCGCGTGAAAAAATCCCTCGGCGGCACCACCACTGTATGTACATACATATATATACAAGTGCACGACGCGTGGGGCGCACGCTCCTGCAGGACACCGTTGTACAATCGGCTGTCCGCTAAGTGCACCGAGATATTACGGGCTCGTGTACGCGCGCGTCGCCTCGTTTGCGCTCGTCCTTTCTTCTCTCCTCTCCTTTTTTGCGACGATCTCCCTTTGTCCGGGCAGGATGCATTTCGGGCACTTTTCTCCTCTCACGCACTATGTGTTTGTATCATACATCGTATACTGGCCGGGATTGGCTTTTTTGGGCGGCGGCGGCGACCGTGCACGGGGGTAATTTATGCATTGCCCCTCGGGCCGCGCGCAGGGGTGGGCTCTCTCGCTCCTTTCTTCTCTCGGTGTATTTAAATTAGGGACGGCCTCCGCTGGGGATCCGCGCTAAATATTTTGTAAGCGATACGGGATATTTGCGGATTAGCCCTTACACTTTTCGCTGGATCGTGATTTCGTCGTTCCATTCCGGGGGGGGGGGGGGGGAAGGGATTTGCGATCGAGATTTTTTGCCGTGATTAGCCAGTGCTTGGTTTGATTCGATTTTCTTCGCGATAAAAGACATCGAACGTTCGACAATTTCGTACGATTTTAGAATGATTAATTTTTATTTACAGGCGGTACAATTAATTCCGTCCCGAATTTCGCAGGGAAAAAAAAGAACTATTCTTCAGTCGAGTAAAATAACGTCTCATCTCGAAATAATATCATGAAAATAACAAATGAACAACATTATTCTTTTAAGATGAAACGTTGTTTCATTCCACTGTGTGTCGTTCCATCCCATCATTTTCTCATCAACACTCGAATCACCACGATTCACCGTCGTTATTGTTCATCATCGCACCGACGACAGCAAAAATGACTCACCACCGAAATCATTGATAAACTCCTCGCTGCACTTAACCGAAATTCTAGCCACCAATAACTCGATTTCCGGAAGCCGGCTCTCGACACCGAAAAATTGCCAACCTCCAGCCCCCCCCCCCCCCTCTCCCGTATTCTCCTTCAGACCTCCCCGCATCCCCTCGCGTGTGTCGTAGCTGCTGGCCCCGCAGCTACAGCGCGTACCGAGCGCACGTGCACCGCCGAGCGGGCGCACGCTCTCCTCGTCCTCTCGTTCTCCCTCGTCGCGCGCGAGCGCAGCGGCCGCGTGGCCCGGCACGTGACCAGCGCCGAAATTCGATGTGTAAATCGCGCCCCCGATGAGCAATAAAAGGGGTTTTGTTGCTGTTTCGAGGCCAGCGGCCCGTATAGCCAGTGTTTTTCTTCCATTCGGCCAGTTTCCGGCGAAGCGGTTCTCTCTCTCTTTTTTTTTTTTTTTTTTTTTTTTTTTCCGACGCGTTTGTTGCGCCGGGGAGGGGGGGTGGGGGGGCCGGGGAGGGGGGGGGAGAAGGAGGGAGGACGCGCGCACGTAGAAGTACTTACCAGCCCGTCCTCGTCATAATCGACGGTGGCAAAAGGACGTAAATTACTTTTACTGCGCGTCATTTTTGAGCCGTGCCGCGTCGCGTGGGGCGAGGGGTGCTTCTGGCCTCTCGCTCTTTTGTACGTACACCAAGGGGGGGTTGTTGCTGGCTGAAAAGTTTTTCTCACCTTTGTCTCTGGAAACGGAACGAATTCGTTTTCAACTTGTGAAAAATGACTTTCTATTATCAAGTTGATCGCCATTGCCTTTCTGGTCAATGTACGCCACGAGCTCTTGATTCGCGTGTCTGCTCTGTGTGTGATACCGATTTTTGAAATTATACCGTACGGTATGGGGGATGTCTATTTCAAAGTTTCGACAAAATTTGAAATATTTTCAATGAAATTTTATCACTTTGGAGTCATCAAAAGCCATCAAAAGTATTGAGTGTTTCCTAATGACTTCGTGTAACTTTCAAAGTCTCTTTAAGACCTTAGTTGACTTTCAATGACTTTTAATGACTTTCAAAGTCTTTCGCGACTTCAAATGATTTCAAACTCACTGCATTACTTTAAAAAACTTCTTTCAATTTGTTTGAGAGTGCGTATAGCCTTTTACAACTGCATCCCTTTGGTCATGAAATAACGTATACATGTTTTAACAAGAATAATATCGAAACGACTTTCACTTATCAACAAAGATGATTGAATAGACGAGACATTTAATCGAACTATCTGGTCATCTCACGCCCCCAGTCTACACCACGACGCGTGCCCCAAAACTCTTATCGCACGCACACATCTAACGCAGAGCAAACAGGCGTCGATCGGCGAGCAAATACTTAGTTTTCAATTTCCTTCCTACACGCCGCATAGTTTATGTATACACGTAAGCGCTGCAAAGAAAGAGCAGTGACCAAGCAACGCCTGAAAAACTGTGGGGGTGTACTACACCCGTGCAAACCGACGTCGACGACGTCTGCAGTCACGTGCCGGTGTGTTGCCTTGCGGGATGCTTCTCTTCCTCCTCCTTCGCACTGGGTTAGTGTAACGTAAGAACTAACCAACGTTGCGCACCGAGAGAAAGAGTAGACGCAGTTACGTCGACAACCCCACTGCTGCGTAACGCTTCTTTGAACGGCTCTGCTGCTCATGCAATAGGTGCCAATGTGATTGTACGGCCTTTGTGCCACTGCACACGCGCGCTCGCAAAAGAAATCGGTCACCGGAAAAAGGTACATATTTGCGTCTCGTGCAGAGAGACCCGACGCCCATTAGCCGAGGGTGGTGCGCGTGGTAAGCTTCCTTTCAACTTCCCCGCACTTTTCCTCCTCGCCTCTTTGTTTACCCCGATCGTTCCCTTTCGACTGTTTGCTTTGGATCTCGATGCTACATCTGCGCGAGAACTTTCGCTGATTCGATTCGCCGGCGGCTGCTGTTTCTCGAAAAAACCAAAGTGTTTGCTCGGCCCTTAAGACTCGATCGACTGACCGTTCGTCGAACAATAAGCGCACTGCGAAAAAATTGTCGGTGAGAACATGGTGAGAAGAAGAGAGAAGGCCATCTCGGCGTAATTGAATTGCCGGAAGGGCTCCCGGAAAGGAAAGGTTCAGAGGCCATTTGGACGCCACGGGCGTCGAAAAGTTGTCGCGGCAGCGATGAACAAGTGCAAACGACGACGACGACGACGACGACTATCCCGCGGTTTATACATTTTTGTTTGTTTTTCTCTATCCCCCCGAGCTCGACTCGCTCTGCCGCCCATTCCCATAGTACCCTGGAAAAGCTAAAGTAAGCGGGTACTCGACAATTTTGTCCCTGGGAGAATTCCGCTCTGCTTGGCGCTAATAACGACTGTTGATGGCCACTTTGCTCTCTCTCTATTTATCTATCTGCGGTGTCCTGCAAAGTATTTTGTATTGACTTATCCTGTAAGATATCTTTGAAATAAGTATTTATTGACGATAATTATATCATAAAATAATTATTTTTGTTATCCAATCGATATTTTGTACAAATTGTATGAATGAAGATTATACCCATCTATCTCGCTCTAGTGGCAAAATTTTGGCATCACAATGATAAAATATACATCACTCTTGGTGTATTAATTCATGAGTTGTAAGGGTTACGGAAGCTTGTATGTTTTTTAAGCTCAGGTGTTCATAAACTCGTATTGTGGTTGTTGTTGTTGTTGTATTGAACATTTTGCGTTAAACAGTTACGTCTAACAGTTGCAGTATGGGATTTGGAGGTTTAATATCTTTTATCATGGACACTGCAGGTGTTCAAAAGTTGCATCATGGGGGTTGTTAAATTTGAATACTGCGTGGTTCAAGGATCAGATTAGTAGACCATTGGGTTGATAAGTTCATCTATAATTTGGGTATCTATAATTTGAGATAGTGGATTTGGATTTTGACATTTTGCTGGTATGGGGTTGTAGGGTTACAAAATTGGAAAAGCAATGATACAATGATTAGGGTTCTTGGTAAAACTTGTAATCCTACGAATTGAATACATCATTCCAGAAACACTGATGTAACAATTCGGATATGGGGACGGTAACTTTTGGTACCGTAAACAGTTAAGGATTGTAAACGTTCGACTGATCATGCTTGTTTCTAATTTTTTGATCCTTTGTTATACATTGCATTGAAGAAGAAAAAATGTATACCAAACAATCGAAAACGAAAGCCCGCATCTCAAAATCAATTCCGATCACCCGCTGATCAGCAACAACTTTCGATCCGCTTCGATAGTTCATCAAACACAGTCCTAGCCACTCCCCTCGTCAGAAAAAAAGAGATCGACACTCCGTTCAACTCGTTGTCGTTTTTTTTTTACCATTCCGTTGATCCCGCCGAAGAAGAAGAAGACTCGCACACCCGCTAGATGCCATTCGGATCGGCCGGAGGCACGATGACGAGGTGCATCCTGTCGGCGTGTGTATGTATGTACACGCTGCTCTCTCTTCCCGCGGACATCCCGCCAGGAACTGTTTCGGGGGGAACAACAAAAATAAAGATTATTAGCTGAGGGGGTCCGAGCGAACTTTTTTGGATCGGCTAACATAGAGTTATAGGGGGATTTACACAGAGACTCGGCTGTTATTGAACGTCCGTGTGGTAAGTAGTGCCAGCTTAGATTATTGGCTAGTCATGATCATTGGATTCGCTATCGGTAGAGGACGAAGTGTATACATGAATTGATGCCGCGCGAATGACTAATATATCGAGGAATCGTTGGAGAACACTTATTCTTTTTCCACAGGGGCAAAATAAAGATCCATCCATCCATCCAGCAAGTGGTGTAGTAGGTATATCTGATCTCATAGGTACACACGTAAGTTATAACAGCGCAAGTGGAAACTCCTTTCGATTAAATCGCAGTCGCAGGCATATATATGTAACAGACACTGTATTAACAATGACTAAGAAAACATCGCTCACGCGGCGGCTGCTGCTGCTGCTGCTGCTGCTTATCCCGACTCCCGATCGGCTGCTTTTCGCGCACTCGCACACTTGCGATTAATGAATGAAAAAAAGGCCCGGACTACCTTGTATACTGCACTACCATGTGTTAGGGAGGGAAGAAGAAAGAAAAGAGGGGCGCGCACGCGAGCGGCGTCTAATAATTTCACTCGCGCGCCAACAGCAGCAGCCGGAGCGTTACGGAGGGTATTAAGGCACACCGGGAGAAAAGTTCTCACACGCGCCTCCAATGCTTATATACACATCTCTCTTTCCCTCTCGGGACTGCTGCTGCTGCTCCAAAGGCTCATTGTGCCGTACAGCTCTCCCGGCTTTTATCGGTGCTCTCTCATCTGTTTTGATCCACTTCCACCTCCTCCTCCTCCACCACCTTGCTGCTGTGCTGTGTCCTTTGGGAAAAACTTGGCTCGCTCACTCGAGTGGCCGTTTCGTTAGCAGGTTTCTTTTTTCTTCTCCCAAAATCGACCTGCTAACTACCGTGTTGTGCCGAAATAAAACAACTATTCGCTACGTAAGTCGTTGAGGGAGATGCTGTAGAGCTTGTTTTTCCATTGTGCTACGCTTTGGCCTTTTGTCGCGGGCGGGTCACGATTTCGCGAATTTTTCTCAATGATTTAACAATAAGTGGCGCTCTCAAACGGAACCTGCCGTGATTTTTCAGACCTGTATCGCAGAGTCTCTGCATGTGTAACGCGTTGACATCCTAATTGTTCGGTCTCGCTCCGACAGGCGGCATAGGCCATATGACTAACGATCCTGTACTCATCATGCAAATGTTTAAAACACATACATGGGCTGGAAGCATCTTTAATTGTGCCATCCAAACAAATCCACCGTCCATACTCGACTTTCCATCCATACCATCCAAAATCAATGGTTTCAAAATCGATGGAAAAAATAATCATTCCAAAAAATGCTCATCCGATATCTCCCTCCAGCTCCTGAAATTTCCATACCGATCGCAAGTACCTATACACCCAACACTCGAGTACCCTGCATCGCGCAAACACTTGCTCGGCTCTCAGCTGAGAACCCCTGCTCGCGGTGCGCCCTGTGTTCCTTTTCGTATATGTGTGCGCGCGCGCGCGCGCAGCCGGTTGCTCGCGTGGACGACGAACACTTGCCCCACACATGCAGAGCAACGCCAATGCAGACAGGCGCGCTCTCCCCCTCGTCACCCGGTAGGAAGGTAGGTAGGCACGAGGGGGGCCCCGTGGTATACAGAGAGAGAGAGAGAGAGAGAGAGTCTCGTGCTCTGCCCGTGCGTGCGACAGAAAGAGAGAGAGAGAGCACAAGGATCGGAGCCAGAGCGCGCGGCGACGTTCCCACGCCCGGGCGCGCATGCGCTTGTGCG
This sequence comes from Copidosoma aretas, assembly GCA_030522625.1. NCBI lineage: Eukaryota > Metazoa > Arthropoda > Insecta > Hymenoptera > Encyrtidae > Copidosoma > Copidosoma aretas. Next base: position 11,131 of record JAPYYV010004583.1, read on the forward strand.
CCTGCCACGCATACACACATACTTACCCACTGCAGCAAAAGAAGGGGGCCCACTCCGGCTTCCCCCTACTTCTCCTTCATCTGCCTCTTTCAATGCTCTCCTCTTCTCTGTGGAGTGTGTGGAGGAGTTTTGTATGTGTAAGTATGTGTGCGAGTGTGTGTATGTATAACCGGCTATAGAGCGCGGCGCGCGCGCGGGCTCGTCCGGAGCCTCGCCATCTGTCAGTCTGCTCTCTCTCTCTCTTCCTCCCTCCCGATGCTCTTCCATCGAGGGGTATCTCTCTCGTTCTTGTACACGTCTGTACCCATATCGGAGACTTTCTTCCCTCTCTCGTGTGGGCCTTTCCATTCTTGTATACTTGCGGGCTCTCTCTCTCTCTCTCTCTCCCCCTCCCCGTTGCCGCTGTCCTCTTTTTATAACTCCGTTCCGTGCACGTGTATGTGCAATGTGTATGCTCTCAAGTGCGTAATTGTTTCCCTCCCTCTCATCGTTCTCCTCCACCTCCTCCTTTTTTTTCTCCACAGAACCACCGGCTACTTCTTCTTCTTCTTCTTCTTCTTCTTCGTCTTCGTCTCCGTAGGACTATTGTTAGATAATTTTTATTTACTCCTGCTGTTGTACATATTATGTTTTTTCTCTTCATTCTCCAGCTATCTATCTTTGTCCCGTATGTGTTGGTTCGGTGCATAAGTAGATATTTATTCGCGGGCTCTGTACGAGGAGCAGGGCGCGACTTTCTTTTTACTCCTGCGCTCCGCCGTTTTCGCGTTACGAGATCTTCGATTATCGATGCAGGTCTCTGTACTACCGACGAAGCTCTCCTTCGTGGAAAAGTATGACTCTGCTATTCAATTTAACTGCCCCTACACGTTTCATTCCCAAGAATGTTAACATCTAATCTTTTAAAATAGTTTTATTGCTCTATCAATTTATTCTAACATATAAATTTCATCGATTTTTTTCGATAATCAATTTGATGATCATTAGTATGCACCAACGCCAAATACTCATCGGTCATATAAAAATAAAAAAAAATAAATTTTCAAAACCCTCGATGGTCCGCACATTCGTGATTCTCGTTGTACCCTGTAGGTACTACTCCCGCGTAGGATTGATCCCGCGCGCCAGTATACATATACATCCAGGTATAAAATCGCGGGCGTGCGCGCTACTGATACTTTTCTTCCCCCCTTTCTCTTTCCGTCTTCTTTTTCCACCTATACCTTCTTTACATACATATACTTACTTATTTCTCCTCGCAGCCCGGTCTGGCTTTCGTTACTTCATGCTACCCTGGTAGCTAGAGACCCCCCTTACTGACCGACGTCGATATGTGATGCTCGTGACGACTCGCGGACTGACAGGGCTATCGTTCGATCTTCTTTTTCCGGGAGATTTATGCTCATACGTACCAATCTGCAGATGGGGTCGCGGGGATACGCAGATTGGAAGCGCAGGAATTCGCGATCGGTCGGTATGCGGTAGTTTTGGTTTGAGCAAGTGCCTTGTTAGAAGTAGATTCTGAACAGTTAGGACTTTTCATTGGTTAAGTGTATGATGGTTTTGTATGGATAACCGATCGGTTGGAAAAAAAGTTTGAAAGTAAATAGATCGTACGAATCAAGAAATTTTTTCAGAAAAAAAAAAACGCAATCTTTGAGACGCCAGTTCGTATCACGATCATCGATTCAATGGAGGACAGCATTGGAAATCTGTAAATCCGATGCACGTGCAGGCTTCCCTTCAAAAAGTCGCAGCGCGCGCTCCAGGTGTTCGTCTACCTGACCCTGAAAGGTGTTCCATTCACAGTCACAATGGAGCCAAAGCAGATGTTTTTTTTAAAAGTCCCGTTTTCGAGAGATATATCCCCCTCCCAAAAAATCAGGCTAACTCTCTATTCTCATCCTCCACATTCTAGACCATTATGTATTCCAGAAAATCAATGTTCTTACCAATTACTTTCAAGTTTTTTTTTTTTTTTTTTTGTGTAAGAAACAAAAATTCCTATCTCAAAAAACAGTAAAGCTCTATCGCATCCGCGTCGTGTACACACAGCGTAGGTTCGCTCCTTCCTCGCCGATGCATTTTTTACCTCCGTCTATCTGCGCCTCCTGCTGTCCTGATATCGGGGGACCTCCCTCGCTGACCGACGTCGATACGTGATGGTCGGCGACGATACCTCAGCTAACAAGCTCTGTGCACGTCCCCTCCTCCGTCGCGCATTCTCGAGCGCAGATGATTTTTGTTTATCTACTTGTTCGAAATAATTGCAAGAACCCCATGCTCTATATGCAAAATAAAGGATAGCGATATATTTGTGCGATAGAGTACGTACCGGATGACGAAAGAACTACCCCGTGCATTGTGATCTTTGTTGAATTTCACAAATAAAATTATTTAAAACAGCACATGATACGTATATACTTGCGCCAAATTCTACACTATCCGGTTGTTGCGTCAGTCAGTTCCCGCGACGCGCCTGTGCGGTAGCCTCGACAGGGACGACACGTCGAGCGCCGGCGTGAATGTTGCCACAGTCTGTGTTCCTGGTCGGCGGGGCTCGGAGCCTCGAAAAAAATGATAACTTAGCATGAATTCGCAGGCAAACTCAAACTGATTTCGCCTCACCATGATGCCTGCATGCTCCTTGATCTTTCGACTATTTAACTCCCGACACAGATGAAAACGAAAACATTTTTCAATAATTTTACTGATATTACTTTTTTTTTAATGCGATAAAAACGTCGGGTACTTTTTCTTCATCGATATATTATTGCCAACATTACTTTCAACCGACGTAATGACTTGCTCTAATTACCGCGAGCCCCAAACCCTGACGTGAAAAAAGTACAGGTAAATCCCTTTCTCCCTCTGTTCCTCTGACCCTCAAAAACACCATACACCACCATTCCAATCCCTCCTTCTCCGATTTCATAAAGATCGCGTCCGGAGGATGAGCGCTCGATCGATAATTATACCGGCGATCGGTAACCACCGCCACGGCCCTCTAAATCTTCCTTTCCTCCGAATTTCTTACCATCTCTCCTCAGCTCGCACGCACGTCGTGTACCCTGCACATCCATCTTACCCTCTTTATTCCTTCCCGACCAGTTGAAACCTTAATAGTAGTATGGGTGCAGTCTGTGTGCATCGGGTAGTCCACCAGACGGAGAAAGAGCATTGCGTTTCAGAAACAGCAACCCCGGCGCGCTTGATCAGAAAGAGTACGTGTGGGCTCCAGTTACGCGAATCATCATTTTTATTATAATGCACACTCATGATTTCACTCCTGTGTCGAATTACGGATAGAGCTCATCAGAAAGAGTAGCAGCAGTGGTTTAGAATTGTACGAACAAGAGAGAGAGAGAGAAAGGGGAAAAGTAATTCATTCGCGGAGTAGCTCCCCTGATTTTTCAAACTAGAGTGCCAGATACCTGCTGTTGCTGCTGCTGCTGCTGCTGCTGTACGTAATAATTATCAGCATCGCACGGAGCGTCGTTCTCTCGTCTCCTCCTTGAAATTCTGAGTGCGTATCCCAGCTCTTTCACTCTGCATATATTACGCGTCGTCGGTATACACTGCACCGCGAAGCAAAGAGATCCGTTGGATTCCAAAGATTCGAATTTATACTGAACGCCAGTTCTTCTCGCTGCCGTTTCTCTCGATAATTGGTATTAGTCTTTATCTCGCGTAGGCTCGTTTCGAGGCACCCTTGCAGGGTACGTGTTTTTAAAATGTTTTCTAGCATATAGGTCCATTACCTTGTTCCAGAAATCGTTATTTTTTTTTATAAGTAGGGAAGAACAAACGACAGTCAGGTTCTCAATCGAGACTTTGGAAAGGACCTGACAACGGAATGCCTCCAAGATTAGCAAGTCACCAAAGCGATGTGGAGAGGAGCAACAAGATTCCTTAATCTAAATGCAGGGGTGCGCACGTGGGCATCCGTAGAGTCGTGCGGAATTCCCGGTGCGTATAGCATGCTTCCTCATACCGTGAGTCCAATATTCCGAGGCGCGGGTTCCTCGCGAGCCAACCTCGAGGCATGGCCTCAGAAGCGAAATGCACAGAGACAGCAGCAACACGGTTAGTTGCTAGAATGTGTGCATGTAATATGTGGAAGGGGATGAAGGAGGAGGAACGCCGACGCCCCGAGGCCCGTTGCTGGGGCCGTTCCTCTATTCCGCTGCATCCACACGTATACATGTATAGATTGCGTAGCAGTGGCTTGATTAGAGCTTTCTATTCTCTTATGGCTCCTTTTGCTCCTGCTGCTCTCGACGCGTCGGACCCTGCATCCCATCTACTCTCTTTCGTCGGATTAGGTAGCAGTGGCGATACAAGGGTGAGGAGGCTCACCTCGGTGGTTTGCCTTCCCGTTTTGTTTCCTTTTTTTGCGCGTACGTTCAAGAGGGGGGCTGGGCGTCGCGCGTAGAGGCACAAATCACTGGGTCTCGGCAAAAGCGCTCTTCAAGTAGCCGATTCGGTGGTAAGAGAGCGAATAATTGCCCAAAGAGGGTGGGATTTAAATCTTTTTCGGTTTTCTCTTCGTTCGCTCTGGATGGCTTGACAACGGTAGTTCGTTGCGAGCTGATGGATAATTCAGGTGGACGAAGAGGGAGAGGCGAAAAACAAAAGTTGGACCACGGGTGATTGATTATAAAGATCTCGTGGAGGGAAGTGGTTTGATCCTGTAACATTTTGGTGCGAATATCAACGTAAATAGTAAAGTACATGAAATCCGAAGCTGACGGCCCCTCTGCTCTTCGCAATCCTCGACCAAATCGTTGCTCCTCCGAGACAGGGCGGATTAGCGCGCCTCAAAACCTAATCCGAACCCTAATCGTCTTCTTCACCCCGTTCCCAAAGAGACCTCCGGAATCGTCTCTCCATCCATTATTCCACCCTCCGAGGGACTAAGAGCGTACTTTCTTTCCTTCCTTACGTGTGGCCATTGACGTCTACCACTACTACCGCCGAGACTTACGCATTAACCCTGTCCGAGCAGCTGCTCCTCGGTTCGTTCATTCCCAGACGTTTTTGGTTTCCGAGTGTGTGGACATTGCAGTACAAACTAGTGAACTAGTCGTTCGTACGTACGCGCGTGCATCAATCTAGTTTAATGGGCACGGAGGCATCTGTCTTGCTGCAGCGGGAGGAGGCGAGAGAGAAAGATTATCCTGAAAGGGTGTTAATGAAGTAACACTCTGTTTATGCGCTCCTCTTCTCCCGCAAGTAAGTAGGGGGCCTATTTGCGTCGACTTGGATTCATTCACCAGTGTACTAGTTGACGGATGTTGTTTATTAATTTCAGGTTAAAGCTCTCTTTGGGTTCTGGGTTAAACAAAGGGAGCCGCTGTTGGATCGCGGATGATTTATTTCACGCCACCCATCTTAACTGAACGCGTGATTGCTTTCTTAATTTCTGGTGAATATGAATGTAGATCATAGGCACAGAAACCCCACATTTGAAAAGAACAACGCACCTAATAGCTCGGGACACGTGCCACATATATATACTTCGGCATAGCGAAATTTCCACCTTCACCGACCGAAATGAAATTATCAGGCGCGCCGGTGCAGGTTGCTGGGCGCCATTATCGCAATTATCTTATCCGCACGCGCTCTCCGCAGCTCATAACCCGTATACGTACGTACTGCCTACCGATTCACGATCAGCAATACATCCACACACACCATCACACTACCATACGTCGAAGTTACGAGCTTGACTCTCTTTCACTCGTGTAACGTACCATAACGTTTCAACTCTCGCACCTCCCGCTGTTTGTCTAGGCTATATACCTATGACTCTCCTGAGCCTTACTTATAAGTAGGATACAGTCTGGTGAAATGCAGGTCACCGATAACGAATAAGCTCTCTCTTTCTCTCTGCATGCTGCTCTCTGACTCTGATATTTTGTAATTACGCCAGGGTGGAAATAAATAAAACGCTCACGCTGGCTGCTGCTGCCCTTTCGCTCGTAATTTCGCGGGATCGCGTAACCAGCGAGTGCAGGACAGCTGGGTATTGTTTATTTATCGATTGTGACTTCGCGACCCCCCACTGTTGGCTGCTGTTGTTGTAACGTTGCGTCACACAACGTAGAGTTGCTTCTATTTCTTTCTCTTGTGTTTTGCCCAATAATTTTTTTTCAACTAGAAAATCACGTGGGTCTTACTAAGGTACGTGTTAATAAGGTACTAAGCAGGACTCTTATACCAAAATCATGTAGAGACTACTTCTAAAGACTACTTGAGACTTCTGCTGACTTCAAGTAGAGTCAGATATCTTTAATGCATCATAATACTTTTGAAGTAATTCTGGACTTCCACAAGTCATTCGATGCCTTCAAACGACTCCAGACGAATCCTGATAATTTTTCTAAGACATCCACTGACTTCTAACAATTTTCAAGTCTTTAGATGTCTTTACATGACTTTTAACGACTCCATTAGACTCTTCAAATCTCTTTTTGAAAACCTTAATGTTAGGGCCATGCGAAATGACATCAAAAAGGATACCTCAACGCCATCCATCGTTTCATATACAAATGTATATTCCCACAGCGTGTTCGCATTTAATTCACTCGGCTAATGCTGTTTTAATAAGGAAATTACCTGCCCTGACTTTGAAAACATCGTCCGGCTTCCCTTTTGCCCATGTACAAGAGAAAAATGCTCGATAAAACAACGTCGTGCCACCGCGAACAATAACAACCGCTGCTGTCGTCGTCGTAGTCGTCGTCGTATCGTCAGAAAAGAGAAGGAGTAGGGGGCGAGCATTATGCACGTCTCTCAACATCCCATTAGCACTTTCAATCAAAAGCCAATTTACCGCTGGCGGCACTGGCGACAACAGAGCGTGTCCTTACTCTCGCCCCTTCTTTTAAAGCACACACGTATGTATATAAGCTTACGTATACATATCCGCCCGTCCTTCGTTAGCATTGCAAACGCGGCGGCGACTACGACAACGAGGACGAAGGAAAGAGACGGGTGGGGGGCGGCACGGGCAGCAACGCGCAAAGTGCATTTGCATTCGGAGGAATCCGAAGGAAGAAGAAGGAGGAAGGAGGCTCGGATCAATTGACGCGCGAGCGCACTTTTAAGTGCATTTCACGTGAATTGTGAGTTAGCCGCCCTCCGAGGTCGGGGAGAGGGAGAGAGATGCTTTTAGGGAGGGGACGGGGGGCATCATACGAGAGGGTCTGTTATACGTATCTACCGATGGAAAAAAGTGAGGCAGAGGAGAGGGAAGGGTTGTGTCTTTCTCTCATCTTTGCTCTCTCTCTCGAGAGGAGAGGCTTGCATACCTGAGAAGAGGGAGAGAGGAAAAAGTTGTGGTGGTGATGGTTGTGGTTGTGGATGTATATATACGTATATTCGCGCTCTCGCCGTATTATTAAAGAGCCCTTGGGCATCCTCCCCCCCTCCTTCCTACCTACCTTCGCTTCGCCGGTGCTCCTACTCCTGCCGTCGTCGTAGTCTCCCTTTTCTTGCTGTCCTTACCTTATTCTCCGCTGACGCTGCTGCTACAGAGATCGCCTGTTGCTCTCTTTCTCCTTCTTTCACTCTCTCTTTCTGCCCCCCCCCCCCCCTCCTTCTCTTGGCTTTTTCGTTTTTCTCGTTCTTTCCTCTTTTTCTACTTATTTCACGCTCTCCTCTCTCTCTCTCTCTTGCTTCTTGGTCCTCTTTCGAGAGAAGGAGAAAAAAGAGGGAGAGGGACCCTTTACTCCTTTTCCAGAGCCGTTTCTCCGTCTACGCTCTCTTATTGCCTCCGCCTCCTTCTCTTCGTCTTCTTCTTGTCTTTCTTCTTTATCTGTCTTTTTATCTTCTCGCTCTCTTTTCTCCCCGTTTCTGCTGCTGCTGCTGCTGCTGCTGCATACCCCATTGTTCTCATCTCCCAAGCTTATGTACGTATACACTTGTGTATGTATCTTTCTTCCCATTTATATGGCCAACGACACTTTTGTCCTTTTGCCGCTGCTCTTTTCCTCGCTTCTTTCTCTTTCTCATTTACGTGCAAAAGTGCTTCGAAAATGTTTCTCCGTTTGGTTTCCAACCTCTCGCGTTATTTGCTGCATCCAGAAGCTTTTTTTTTTGTATTGTTACACTCGCAATTTATTTTTCAGCCCGGTTTTCAGGGACGATGTTTTTTCAAAAGGTTTTCGGATTTTTCACGTTTTTCCAGCGAAAAATTTTTGATCGAGCAATCAATTTTTTTGTCCGCACGAGCTATAGGCTCATAAAATTATACCTACCGTGTAAATTAACGTGTCGAGCACGCGGTCTTTACAAACCATTAAATATGTGTTCCCAAGAGCCGGGATTAGAGAGAAATGGGAGGCGTTGTTCCTGTGATTCGCCGATACTCGCGCTCGCATGCGCACGTGTATACGCCGAAGAGGCATAAATAATTCATCGCTTGGCAACGCCATGGTAATTCGACGCTCGAAAGTTTATGTATTCCTTTTTTCTATTAATGAGAAATAGAGAGGGGGAGGACGAAAAAATGGTCTGCAAGACGGAGAAAGAGGCCGTGCTCATTGAATATGGGTATATGCATGAGCGAGAGGCGAGAGGCGCGCGCGCGGTCTTCCATAAATTTGCGTTTTTATTGAACTTAGATTTTTCGAGGAGACGGCGGCGCGGTTAATGTTTGTTTTCTGCCAGTCGGGCTCTCGATATTATGGATATTATTTTATTTTCATGCAAAAATCCACTTCGGCTCCGGGACATATTTCATCGAGACCCATTTACGACCGTTTAATTATTTTTTTTTTTTTCCTTTTTGATTTCGTCCGTGCCGATCATTCCCAGGAAATGATGTATATGGTTAGAATGAATATTTTAAATTGATTTTTGACCTCGGAAGTTTGCAATGTGTAATAATTTGGAAAAATTGTTTTTCATGTGAACAAATTCAAAAATCGATTGTAAAAAAAAAAATTGTGTGACTACCAGTCCATTCATGTTTTGCATATGGAAACGATATTGTTACACATTTTTTTATGTCAAATTACTTTGACACTACAGCATTCGATATATATTTTCTCTGTTTGACATGGTTGTGCGTCTGTTCATCTTGCCACTAAAGCGCACGTTCTTGAAACCCATGTTTGAGAAAGTTAAGTTACCTACAGACTCTCGGCTTCCGACTGAACTATCGAGTTCAACGATTCTCATAAAATAAATTGTATTCCAAACCGCGCCAAATTAATTATCGATGTTTACTATCTTTTTTTTCTTGTTGCACTTAACTTTTGTACTCTTATCTTGTTACCAGTACAGCTATTTCCATTGACTATAATCATCGACGAACAAAATTAATGCAAACAGCAAAACGATTGTCAATGCGAAGAGTGCGTGCACAAATAAAAAACACAAGAAAAAAAACTATTAATGCAAACAGCAAAACGATTGTCAATGCGAATCGTGCGTACACAAATAAAAAAAAAAAAAACAAGAAAAAAAACAAGAGCGCCTATCGCAACTGTACAACCGAATGACTCTCGCAAGTTGTTCTTCCCCGCGCTTATAATGCACACAGTAACTCTCCCCTACTATCTCTCGACAGCGTAGCCGAGAAATCTGACTGACAAGAAAATTGCGATCGACACTCTGTTGTACTCGTACATATACCGACTCCGAGCTCGCACCGATACATAATATAACGCGATGCAACCTTTTTTTCCCTCACTCGCACCACATAATACGCTCTCGAGTGTAGCAGTGGTTAGTGGTGGCAGTATATTACGCTCAAATTGCGACGCGAAATCACTGTCACGCTCCCGACGGGCGGATCGGCTGCGTTATACTCTGCTCGCTATTTTTGTTCTCCTCCGCGCGCGGCGGTGGTGGTGGTGGTGGTGGTTGACAACTTGAAGAGCATTCGCGTGATTATTTATTGTTACGAGGCAGTCGTCGTGGCTCTATTTTTAGTAAAAATTCGTCATGTTTATTTTTGCCCCATACACGCACACACACACAGATATCACGCTCGTATATATATATATATATATATATATATATATATATATATATGATGTATTATGTACGTGCATGAGAAAAAATCTTCTCGCTCGTTGAGATATGCCGGAGCGGAGAGTTCTCACAGCGCAGATTTGCAAGCGGAAAGGCGCATGCCTGCAAGTAAGTACGTGTAATGCCGAAGACACGGTCTACTCGACAATTGCCACGTCACAAAACGTCGATCTCGACGAAACGAACACGTAAAAAGTATACAAAAAAGTTCATCCTCCTCTCCCAAACAGATACGTCTCTCTTCCCCCCGCCCCCCTCTTTGAGAGGGTGAGGGCGAGAGGGGAGCGGAGCAACGCAGCGGGTGTGTTTTCCGATTCTGCGGTCACGAACGATTCCAGTGCCATTATCGCGATTAGGCCCCGGGCCTCGCTCTCTTCCTCCTCTTTCCTTCCTCTACCAGCTCTCTCTCTCGTCCCTTCTCCCCCGCACGGACAGACGTTCGGCCCCCGATTATCATAATAATACGTTCGCAGAGCGCGTCGGTCTGTCCGAAACGTACTTACGACAATGATACACTTACGGGCCCCGAGACGCTTTCGCGACCGCGGAGAGTCGAAGGTGTACATTCCCACGCACGTGTACGTACACGTATGTGGCGTAATAGTTTACTTTTTCTCTCTCTCTCTCTCTCTCTCTCTCTTATTGGGCGTTTTTCGCCGTACTAATACACCGCGGGGGCGTTTAGCTTGGCTTTTCGTGAGCTCGCGTGACGGGTGACCCTCCGGCTACACGCGCGCGTAACCATATGTGTATACATGTACATCCATAATGTATACTAGGGGTTCATACGCTGTGGGCGACCTTTGGCGTGTGCTGTAATTGCGCGGCGTGCGTTGTAATTACGGGGCGACGCGAGTGCTTACGTGTACCTACCCGTGTGGTTCGTACTTGACCTTTTCAGCGCGGCCGACGGGTGATGATCTTGTTTCCTCGCTCGGGGCGCGACTCTCTGCTGTCGTGACCTTCTGGGTGTGTTGGGATTTTTGTTTCGCGAGGACGCGAGAGGTTGAAACCCTTTTTTTCTTGTTCTTTTTTTTTGTGAGAGTAGGAAAAGTGTATTAATGTGTTGACTTTTTTTGAACACCGAACAACACGTTTTTCAACAAAACTCGCATAAACGGATGCAAGGATGAAAGAGTACAGGCTCAGGTAGAAATATAAAGTAACTCATCACTAGGAAGCAATCTCATCACGCAGGCGGGTATTTTGCACAAGTATATCAGACGGTCAATTTTTTCATCTTCCCTTCGCGTCGTTTTCCCTTTTCCTCCTTCTCTCTTCACCTCGAGAACAAGAGATGCATAATAAATACCCGCGAACGCGCGTTATTAATAATCCCGCGCGATTGCCCGCTCTTGGTTTTATCCTCATCGCTATTCATTGGCTTCGTTATACCACCGCACGCATAATTATCCGATCGCAAGCCCTTCCGCCGCGTACTTTTTTTTTTTTTTTTTTTTTTTTTTTTTTTTTTTTTTTTTCAAGGGGAGAGGAGGTGCAGCATTGCATAAATAAGGACTCAAAGCCGCGATGTGTCGCTCTGCGCCATCAGTACTGTAATTTTCTATGAGTTACAAGCCTGCGATAAATATCAACTGATTGGTCGGTTCTTCAAAATATTTATACATCTCAGTGCTCCGTTGCATGGGCTTATGGTAAATCTGGAATTTATATCTGCAAACTCCCGCGAGCGTGTACATATATAATATACAACGTTCGGTAATAATGGCCCGTTAATTAAGCAAAACCTGAGGGTATACACGTATCTGTAAACACCGAAATTACGAGTGCACTCGACGCCGGCAGGACTAATTAAGTCACGCACGTATTACATGATATGTGCCTTTCTATTTGCCATCATCATCATCATCATCGTCATCGTCATTCCCAAACCCAGAGGCAGTGGCGGCGCCCGAAATTACACTCCCATACCCAACAGAACGACCAAAACCGCAGGCCTAAACTCTCTCTAATACCCTCACTTTCCATACCATAGATACATCGGCGGACCACCGCCCACCGCGTACACATCAGGTATATATATATATATACGGTACACATTCGCATTCCGCGTTTCAATGAAACGAGCCGATCTTAAAATTAATACACGCCGCTCTCGCGCTCGCTCGTACACATGCATAAATACAAGCCGGCGCGTCGCTCCCGATTGAGCGATTAGCGTGAGAAAATATGCGAACCCGGCGAATTTCTTCCCTTTCCTCTTTCCCCTCCCCGGAGCAAAGCTCTTACGTGCAGACACGCTTGTATATAGGTTATACCAATGCACCATTGAAGCGCGCACAAAGTGTTTTCGGTGTCCATGAGTATCGGGAAAACGTGAGAAATTCATTGGCCGTTGTCACTTTTCGCGCTCCCACTGTGCACACTATAGTCGCGAGGCCTCGTGCCCCACGTGTGCGCGCGGGTATGGCTTTTCTTATCTCCGGCGTGGAGCAACAAGTATACACCCCCACGCGTGGGTACACACGGGCGAGGGCGAGGCCCAGCAGTGAAAGTCCCGCGAGAGAAAGAGGCCTGAACCAGACACGGGCGGGAGGCCCGCGAGAAACTCTCTCGCGGCGCGCGAGCAAGTATGTATAATACACCCGGGAGTCGGATGCTGCATTCGTACGTAGAGCGAGGACCGCGCTCGCGTGCCCGGATGACGCATCGATTGGCTTCCCGCGTCGATCTTTCGCGGGGCTCCCTGTCTGCCGTTCGTTCGTCCGCGAGCGCGTCGAATCGCGTGCCAGGCGAGGCTATTCAAATCCCGCGGTCCGCTGTTCGGCGTTGATTTTTGCTCCTTGCGTCGCATATTACGTATACTCACTCGCGTGTGCGTGTATACATGGGCTTAGAAATTTTGAAATCCGAGCCGAGGAACGGGTGCATACGTGTATCCGTCGCGCGGGCTCTGGATGATGCAACGGGGCAGACACGGGGCGGTCGTTTCGTTTGGGAAAAATAATTAATAGTCGCTCTCTCTCTCCCTTGGATTTTTGCGAGCTGCTGCGGCGTGTCTGCACGGTATGCATCGCGCTGCTGAGCTGGATTTTAATGCGTTACGTGAATCGTATTATTACGTGTATCGCGCTGAGATTGACGAAAACCGCGAAACCGTGTTATAATCGCGCGTTTTGCGGGGAACATTGAAACTATCCAAGCGGGGATAATTGAATTTCCTTGCCACGATTATCGGACAAAAAGATAATACCCCGACAGTAACAATTCCTATAAACCCCCCCAACCTGACCGGCTGTCCCAAAGTTGGGACAACTTTTTGCAAGATCCCGTGGGCGCACGCGATTTCGAAATTAAATTCTATCGCCATCGGCGATCGGCAAAAAAACTAGATCCCCCGATGGATCCGTTGTACCGGTCGGCCCGCGTCGCAGCGCCGAACTCGCCGGTCGCCGAAAAAAAAAAAAAAAAAAAAGAGGCGAGGGGCACCGAGCGCGCGGGGACCCCCCAAAACCGAAAAGACAAAAAAACACCACCCCCCTAGGAAGGAGAGTCGGGGGGCATATAGCTGCGCGTCGTCCAAAACGAAAACACTCATCGCCCGTCCGTCCCGTCTCTCGCGGACCAAAAAACCATCATCGCCCCGTCGCGGTGGTACCCCGCGCGCTCGCCGAGTAATATATATACGAGCAACGACAAAAGCAGCTCTCGCGCGGCGTCGTTGAATCGCGAAAAGGGGGGAAAACGGAGAGAGACGCGCGACGAGCTCCCGATACGCGTTGTATCATCGTACAACGTGAGTATACGCGAACGCAAGCTCGCAGTCTCGCGTGTTGGCGTCACGATTTCCTCGCTTATATCATACAGCCGGCGGCGTCCCTTTTCTGCTCACCGAGTCATATCTGGCGTTGTTGCGTGCGATGGCGTTGCGATGCCGCGGCCGACCTTTGACTCGAGTTCCTCTTTTTTTTTTTTTTTTTCCTTCTTCCCTCTC